>SKCR01006050.1:0-51580 GCA_019454045.1 Zanthoxylum bungeanum | reverse complement strand
AAATTTCAACACAAAGCTTGGAGCTTGGTGGACCAGCCATGGCCGAAAATTGGAGGACAAATTCAGCCCACTGCCGTGAGCTATCTTGTAGGAAGAAAATAATTTTTGTTCTTCGCTCAACCGTTCAATGTAAGTATTCCGCAACTTCTTCGTGTATTCACATGTATGTTTCATTACTTTAATCGATCATTGGAACCGTAGAAACCCAACATAGGATGCCGACTGAAAGTACTTTCAGAGAGTCCTGGATTGCTTAATACACCTCGTTTAGTTTTATCAGACACCGTTGGGACAAATACTATGCAAGCGCGTCGGTGGGTGAAGTCGAATTTTTTTTTTTAATATGGATAAATTAATTGGTATCAAATTCCTCAAATTTATCCATATATCACCCTTATTAGTCATTAATATCAAATATTAAAGAGTGATTACACAAAATGACTTATGGTAAAATTTTCGGAAACACATTCCGTGATTATACGTTAACTGCTTACCGGTTCACCGAACTGACCAACCAGGATATCTAGACAGTCAGATCATTTATGAAACTCGACCAGCCCACTACTACAATGACAAGTATTTAATAGGAGTTGATTTATGGTAATTTCCACAAATTACCATTTTCCCTAGTGCCGAAAATTCTTAAAACGCATCCGAAATAATTCCAAAAAATTACGAGAATTTTCCTACATACTATACACATTGCTACAATACTTCGAGTATTGTATCAATGGCCAAAAGCCATAATTTCCCTAAATTCTGATTTTATCCTTAATGCGGTTTTTTGAGAAAATTCTCAAAATAATTTTGGAACAATTCCAGAATTTTTTCCTATGTATTATCTGTTGGGATATATTCATAGAACTTCATGTAATGTAAACGAAATTATTTGTTATGAAATAAAAGATGCATTATTCATTTATCAAAATATTTGATTTAACTCGCATATTGTAAATTATCATGTTTACCCTTGATTACTTATGTGCCTTCAGACTTAGTGTATGAGTGTCATACACAAGGGGATTTAAGTCTGAAGTTACTATTCTAAAATAGTCCATAGAGAGCAAATAAAATAGGTACTTTTTGTGGCTTATCTATAGTTGCGGTCCATTCTATAGTTATATGGCGACCTTGATTAAGGATCATCCATATGGTGACATGAGAATGTAGGCACCTTATATGATGTGATCATATAGAACTGGACCCATATAGAAATGAATTTGAAATTCATTTCAATATACTAGATGGTCATATATAGATTGATCTGAATCTTGAGTGTACTGCAAACTCCTTCATGTCAGGCTATGTCCTTTGATTTACAAAGTTAAGGTTGGTGTAGCAATCTCGACCAATAGCTACGTACTTTGGGGACATGGTTTGGTGTATAGCTGGGGACATTTTACATAGACATAGAGTTCACTCATTCTTGCGAGAAATAAATAAATGTCTTGTTAAGGGTTGATTCGGTACTTGAACGATTAGAGTGCTCACATCTTTTTATTACGAATAGAAAAAGATTAATATTCATAATAGTTATGAATAAATTGTTCATTAGAGAATCAATGATACTTAAGGTTAAAAATAATTAGAGGGTATAACAAACATTATGACCCGACTCTAATTATGAGATACTCGTGAAAGGTTAATCCGTATGCAATGATTATATCGATGGACACCGACATAGTTCGGCTTATATGATCTATCTACGGCAACAAGAGTGGAACTTTGGGTTTTTAGTGGAATAACCCGAAATTTATAATTCAGAATATTTTGTTAAAGAGTTTAATTAATATTCCGGGATTATTGGAGCTCGAAACTGTAGGTCCATTTGGTCATCGTGCTAGCTCGATATACTGTAGTAAATTAAATATAATTGGATTGTCCAATTATATACTCACATATATATATTATTATTAATGAGATTAATAGTATATTTGGTCACACATGTAACTTTATATTATATTTAATATAATATTTTTATTAAATAAATGATTATGGGATAATCATTTAATTTAATGTATATTTATTGAATTATTTGTATATCATTTATTGTAATGATGAATTTTTCAAATATGATTTGTAAATATTCAATATTTCATTAATATTTTTTTTTTACACCTTTTCAATATTACATTTAATTGTCATTATGATAATAATAAAAAGTTGGTTGTTGCAAATATTAGGTGTAGAAAATAGGGGTGTCTGAATTTATGAGATAAATATACTTAGGTTTTTTGTTTAACATTAATCCTAAGTATAAAAAGAAAAAACAGAGTTTTTTTTTTAGAGATGGTTTTTTCATTCTTGAAAAACCTAGCCACCTTTGTTCTTGTTTTCTCTCAAGTGTTGAAAGAAAAAGAAGAAGAACAAAAGAGAAAAGAAAATTTCTAATGTAACAAATCTTAACTCAGTCTCTAAAATGTTTAGGGAGTTGGTTTCAAAACCTTTTTTGAATCTCTATAGAGTTTATGGATTTTATTTTGTGAGTGAAGCCCACAATTATTTTTGTTGGTTGCTAGATATAGATCGAAAGATCTTTCAGAGTTGGAACAAACTTTCTTCTTCTTTCTCTTCTCTATACACATGGCAGGTTTTACGTTTGGAGCTTGAATATAGCACTAAGAAAGCACTCAAGATAGCACACAAACTTTCAGAAACAAGCCAGCGCGTCGCGACTCCCACAAAGCATCGCGATGCGCCAAAGAATAAAAACCAGGCAGAAACTTTCAGGCTATGCGAGTCGTGACTCGGAGACGATCGTGTCCCGACGCACACTCTTTCGCGTCGCGACACACTCATGAAGAAAATCCAGACAGAAATTTCTGACATTGAGCATCGCGACACAAATCACCACGCATCGCGGCGCGGGGCTTAAACGCAAATGAACTTGGTTCACCCCATGCACGAGGTTGTTCCGGGCTAAAATATTGTAAAAAATATAAGCACAATATCAGGCCAAGGGCTGGTCAGATCTGACAAAAGAGGGATAGGGCAGAAAATTTTTTCAAGGTCGATCTATGTGCCTAAGGCCTTTCCACTGCGCGAGGGAAAGCGTTTCCTACATTATCACACATCCAATTTCATCCACAACACTTCAATAGCACCAAATCAACACTTTTGGATTAATTACATAATTAATCACATTAAACCCTAACTAATCCAAAAATCATGCAAATCCAAATCTTTCATCACCAATTAAGATTCAACCACCATAAAGTAACTCAAGAATAATTATAGGTCACCAAGGAGTGGCTCAAGCAACTCTAGAATGACAATTTGGTGTCATATACCTTAATTTGGCCTAATCACACTAATTAGCTTCACACATGCAAATCTAGGTTTCCTAATTTAGTTTATAACATTCTTAGAACATCAAATAAGCATGAATCTATATTACATCTTATGTAACTAATTAAGAACAATTGAAAATAATTTACAATACAAAGGATAAAGAAATTACCTTAATTTTCTTGGAAGCCTTTAATTATGATCCTAAAAATTTCATTTATGTTTTCAATTTGATGTTAAACTCAACCAAATCAAATGCATATTTTTTCCCTTCCTCTTAAACCCTTCAAGCCTTAAGAAAATTTTCCAAGCCATAAAAATGGAGGCTTGGCCGAAATTTTATTTTATAAAATGGGGCCAATTTTGTCATTTCAATAATTATAATACATGGTCGAAATTATTCCAAACATACAACCTTTACATGAATAATATTTTGACAAATCTCAAGCTTATCTAATAAGCCTGATCAATTAACTAACTAATTAATTAAAGAATATTCCAAGAATATTCTTTAATAAATAATTATTAAATTAATTAACTCTTAATTAATTAAATAATTATTCATTTGACATGTGTCGAAATTTCATTGGACATAATGTGTATCTAATCAAATTATGTATCAAATACAAATACATATTAGATACGAAAAATACACCGCTATGTGTAATGTTATAAATAATTCATATTATTCATAATAAATTTCCTTATTGCTCTATGAGTATATTTTATTAGTGTGACTCTCTTGGTTCATGTGTATCTGTCACGAAACACATTTCGTGTTTATAATTTGTCTACTCACAAATTATGACAACCACGTATTGCTATTGAAATTAGTGTGCCGTCTATTAGGATTCATCCATTGAGTCGTTCAGTGCTTATCAAATAAATATCTACATGTCTATACGAGTCTCTCAATATTCATGGTTCATTGGGATAAATCATCGGATCAGGTCTCGATATACGATATGTACTAATCTCAACAGATTTTACTAACCGACTTGTGTCAGCAAATCTCAACCATGAACTTTTATTTGAGAATATACCTCTGGTGGTGACACCTCCCAATGTCAATTATAAGTCTCATTGTAATTGTGTACTACTTTATATATTCTCAAGTCCTTTGTCTAATATATATCATTAAACTTCATTTAGTTTCAATATAATCTAAATTAGATCGAATATGTATATAAAAAATAAGAGATGCTATCATAAAATAAAAAATAATATGGAAAAAATGATTATGCGTATTCATGAATCGGTCATAAATATGATAAATTAGCGTTCAGAGCACCAACCCCAATAGAGACCCCTGAAAGGCAAGCATGGAATCATTTTGAAGGATGAGCGTTGCAGCAAAAAGCACTTCGAACATGCTACTACTGGCCTATACTCCAGAATGATTCAGAGAATTTTCCCAGAAAGTACAAGAAATGTCAGAAGCATGCCATAAAGATTCACCTCATTGGAGAAGATTTAGCAATGATGGCTACTCCTTGGTCATTTGTTCAATGGGGGATGGACATAGTTTGACCATTATTTTCCATCGGTGGAGCTAGAATTATATTACTGGTAACATATTACTTCACCAAATGGGTAGAAGCAGAAGTTTACAAGAGCATTATTGGGAAGGATGTAAGTTCCCAAGGAAACAAATAATCACTAGATTTGGTATTCCACAGACTTTGATCACATATAACGGTAAAGAAAAAATGCAATGATCGAATATTTTTACAAGGATAATGGGATTCTGCAGAGATTCTCATTCCAGAGTTATCCACAATCTAATAGTCAAACGAAGGTCACAAATTGAACTATCTTCAATAACTTAAAGAGAAGGCTAGAAGATAGAAAATGAAGATGGCTTGAAGAGCTGTCCAACGTATTATGTGCATACCGGACTACTGAGCGGAGACCGACAGGTAATTCCTCGTACTCACTTGTCTACGAAATGGATACAATTATACCTACATAGATTATTGTGCCTACATTGAGAATTAAACTGGCTCAGATCCTTGAAAATCAAACAATTCATTAGAGAGTTCTTGAATTATTAGATGAAATTCGGAATATGGCAACCATTCATTTAGAAACATACGAGAGACGCTTGGAAAAGCAATATAAAAAAGGTTTGGTACAGAAAGTTTTCCCAATGTGATATGGTCCACCGAAAAGCTCTAGACATTCAAAGAGAACCAAACGCAAGGAAGCTTGCTGAAACATGGGAAATACCTTATTGGATCTCCAAGCTGAGAAGATGAGCTTATGTGTTGGAAACCTTAGAAGAACAATCCATTCCATCGACATGGAATGTCTCTAAGCTCAAGAAATTTTACCTTTGAAGTGCAATGTACCTTGTAAATGTTAAAGTCTTATTACGATAGGCAGAAATACAATTCAAAAGTAAAAGCAATATAAAAGTGTGCACGAATGCAAACAATATATGTGTGAACAATGTATGTGAAATATTTAATGAAATTGAGAATGAATTATTATCGGTGTTACTCTGGTAACCTCCATCCAACTAGAGAAAGAAAGATCCCGAAGAACTATGGCTCGAAGAGCTAAATGGCCGAAGGGCATAACAAAATAAATAAAGAAATAAATATCCGACTCGCTTATTCCCAGGAAAAAATTTAGGGTGCTTAAGCTCCTGTAGGAGCATCCTCCGATGAGCCTATTGTTGGAGTTGGTGCTTGGAGCGTCAATCCAAATAATATTTTATATTTTATTAGTTATTAATAAAATAAATTCATTTTCATTTCAATTTTGATCATGGTAATTATTGTGTCATTATATCTTATATATTCATATATATTTATATGTTGAGAATGATGCCAACCTTAGAATAGTCACGTAGTAATATTGGACACTAGGTGGTCCGTCATTGGGATAATATTAATATTATAAACTATTCTTAAAGTATATATTCCTAGTCATTGGTTTTGAAATACGGTCGGATTCTTATAACCTAGAAGACTAACACTTGTCGTATATTGAAATTTGAGTTACAAAAGTCTAGCCCAATGGACCATGACAAGAGAAGCTCGTATCAACATATGGGTATTCATTGGAGTGAATGTTGAATGACTCATAAGTGATTCCTAATATTTGGAAGTACACACCACTGTTAAGAAGAATCTTCTCGAGTCGAGTAGTATATGTGATCCTTTGACTATAGGATATCATTGATTTTGTGTGTGATCCTTCATACTTTGATGTCATGTATGTCATAGACTTTTCATGGTCTGCTCGCTAGATGTTCGTTGAGTGTGGACCGATGCACTCGTTAATCAAGTATGTATTAAGATAGGATCTTTCGACCCACTTGTGTATAATGAGGGATTATGGTATCAATGTTAGTGAGTCATGATTCTTAAGACATTGGCCAAAGCCGGTCTCATATGGTTGATAACATATATACTAGAAATGATGTTCTGATTAGTTGTAAAGAATCGTGAGCATGTCAACAATATGAGATATACGCCTTAGAAACTTGACAGTGTAATATATATTTCCTAAATACAACTCAAATAGCCTACGACTATATGATTATTAAACATATGTGATTACCTTAACTTGTATAGTTCAGAAATATCGTTCGTGTTCTTCGTAATTTCGGAGGTAGCTGAATTGCATACATATAAGCTAGGCTCATATGACGAACGTGTCTGAAATTAGAGAATCGCACAATGTGAAGTGTATTCGTTGAGAACTCGGGTAGCCGATTATGTTTGATAATAAATCATATTTGATAATATAATTATCAATCAAAATAATTAAATACTATTGGATAACATTAATTATTTACTTGACCAATTGAGATTAATGTTGTAATTTCATAAATATCTCTACAATTGGAGGATATTTTGGTAATTATAAAATATGCATTCATAGATGTATTTGGCTTGATTTAATTGGATTAATCAAGTGGTTAGATTTTGGCTTGATTTAATTGGATTAATCAAGTGGTTAGACAAAGTTAACTAGTTTACATTTAATATACATATTTAGACAATTTAGATTAAGTCCACCTAAAAGTTGATTAGAACTTTTATTAATTAAAAAAAATATGAAGTTTGATTATAAAGGAAAACTTAAGAAATTTTTTGATTAAGCAATTAAGAAGTTAACCTAAAGATTAGTGAGAGAAACTTTGAAAGTTCTCTATAATTTTCAACAAAGAGAAGATGCTTAGATCTTTCATCCAAACTTACTAAGTAAGTTTGATCTTCTCTAAGAAACTATGTTTTCATTAGTGTGTTAATATCATTAATGAAGCATATAGTGATGTATTATGTATTTGATAAATAATAACATAGCTTGAAGTTGAAACTAGGTTAATGAATTGTGTATAGATGTTTTGGAAGCATAAACACAATATGTTTGTGATTGGGTCAAATTTTGTGCATGTTAGACATGGAACACAAAATTGGAGTTTAGAGCTTTAGATGGAAGCTTAGAGCTATGAATACCATTCTGGAATCACTTGACCACCTTTACGAGACCTAGAATTATTCATGGGTTGTTTCTTTATGGGATTTTTGTTTGGTTTATATTTTAGATTCAAAAGTTATGCATATATGTATTTTGAATGCATCCATATTTTATTTTGATAAATATGATTTAGTTCTATAACATTTATTGATGATGATTTTGATACTAAAATTGGATTTTGGGTGTATGGAAGTATTTGGAAAAAGTTGAAAGCAAATTATATTTTGCTATCTGGAAGAATTTCCAACGTGGGAGCGTCGCGACACGCAGTACTCGGAGTTGTGGGCATTGTGACGTGCATCATTGTATGGCACGACGCCGACCTCTCATACTTGGGCATCGTGACGTCCAAGCATGCGCGGCGACACGCCGAAAGCTGATACTCTCGTACTTGCGCGTCGCAATGCCCGCGCGTGCTGAAACCTTTTTTTCTCCGTTTTGGAGTTTCCGGACTCTGATTTGTCCCATATTTTTTCATGTGAACTCGTAATGGAATATAATATTCCATAAAATTATTTTGAAATACACATATGCTCTATATACATGAGTTAGACCCATTTCCATTGGGTGGGGTATCGATCAGACCCTAAGAGTTTCATATTCGCCCTAACACATATACCCAACTTAAAGGAAAATCTATTGAGCCTCAGAAGCAGCATCCTTTAATATGTATATACCCACTTTACTTTATAAGTCCATGAGCCTTATATGAAGCTTACTTTAGGAGCATCCTCGACGATGAGTTTGTACTTTGGGGCATTGGAATGGTGTATCTGAAAATACCCTTCGGTGAGCTTGTAAAAGTCCAAACCTCAGATAAAGCAAAAAGCAAAACAATGTGCTCATACTTTGAAGAAGAGAGAGAGAGCAGTAACCAACCTTCAATTTAAGTGGAGTATCCACAAAACAAGTTACGCAGTAACCAACTACTCAATGAAAGTGTGGAACTCACAAAATCGGTTACACAGTAACCAAACATTAAACAAGAGAAATGTCATATAATAACTAACTCTCATTATGATGGAACATCTATAACTCAGGTTACACATTATTAGGGTTGGTGCTCGGAGCACCAATCCGAATCGTATTTATGTCTGATTCATAAATATTAATAATTTATTTTCATAATTTTACATAATAGATGGTAGCACCTCTTGTCTCTTATATATATATATATTCGATCTAATTTAATTAGATTGAAATTAAATCTGGTTTAGCGATATATATATTAGACAAAGACCCGAGGATTTACAACTTAGTGCGTAGTTACAACGTTGGTTGTAATTGATATTGGGAAGCGTCACTATAAGTTGTATATTCTCAAACTAAGTTCCTGGTTAAGATTTACTAACACTGGTCGGTTAGTAAAATTCGTTGAGACCAGTACATGTCGTATATCGAGATTTGGTCTGATGGTTTGTCCCAGTGAACTATGAGTCTTGGGAGACTTGTATAGACATGTAGGTGTTTATTTGATAAACACTGAACGACTCACCGAAGATTTCCTAATAGATGGTACACCAACATCAATAGGAATCTTCTCGAGTTGAGTAGCATAGTGGTCATTAGACTTGAGATACCACGGTGGATATAAAAATTATCCTCCACACTTTGATGGCAGTCACGTCACCAACCTTTTTAGGTCAGACCTCCGCCTGTTCAATGAGTGTGGACTGATGCTCATGATATCCGGTGTGTATCAAGATAGAATCTGTCAGTCCTGTGTACAGGGCATATGTATTCTGCACGTGTTTACGATCAATTAAATCCGTGGTCGTGGTACACTGCGGAAGCGAGTTCTGAGTGTTATTTATATATTATAAATTTGTAAGTCGACTATATTATTCCTTAGGGATTTGGCGTTCTTATTTATATCATCGGTATAATATGGATAGCCTATGATGGAGAGATTATGCGTGTATGATGATCTCGACTTGTATAATTCAACGAGATTATCTGTGATCGTCATAGATTACGAATGAGTGAATTATGGACACAGAATTGGATTCCGTGACAAATAAACCTGAACTTAGAGAGTCCCACAATATGAAGTGTACTCGTTGAGCACTTGGGCAACGCGTTATGAATAATATGATGATTATTATTCATAATATTTTATCGGATTAAATTTGTTAATTCGAATCATTTAACAGATAAACGAATATTACACATGAGGGGATATTCAGTAATTTCCTAAATTAATGTGTATGTGTATTAGATACATAATTTGATTAAATAAGCATTATTTAATTATCAAATGTATTTGAGACATATGTCAACCTTGAATGTATTTTAATATTTATTGTAAATGTAGAAATACATTATATATTTGATTAAATGGATTAATTATTTAAAGTGTTAATTAATTAATTTATTAAATAAATATGTTGGTATTATTACGTATATAATTTACAGGTATTAGACATGTGTAGTATGCTTTAATAAGTTGACATGTGGCACTTGTTGGCTTAAAGTGGGATTTGATATTTTCTTTATTTTTGGAATTATTTTAAAATAAAAGAAAATTATTCCTCTCTCCCACTAAGGCCATATATTCGGCCAAATCTTGTTTTTGGGAACTATTATCATTTCTTCAACAACAAAGAGAGAGCAAAAACCCTAAGAAAGAGGAAATTTTGGTGGAATCAAAATCAAGCATCAAAGCTTAAAGATTTGGAAATTTAAGGTAAGTTTCTTAATCCTTTGGCTATGAAATTGCTTCTTTTTCTTGGTGAGAATGCATGAGATGTATTATTTGATTTTATCTTTTCTTGGATATGGGTTTTGATTGTTGGATGATTGTTGGGAAGAATACAAGCATGTGTAAATATATATTGAACTAGATTAAGGTAATTTAGGTTCAATTTGTTGTTGGACAACTTTGTTGCCATTCTAGAATTTTTGAGCCACTCTAACATAATCTAGAATTGTTCTAGAGTCCTTCATGTGTGGTGGGACTTCTTTGGTGTAATATTAATTTGATTAATCTTGTGATAAAATTGGATTTAAGCATGAAAAGTGGATTATTTTTGCTCACTGTTTTGACCTCAAAAATATGGAATTTTTTTTTAATGAAAAATATGTCTTTTGGATGTTTTGGATGTGTATTGGGTGTTAGCATAACTTCCAGAAATTGTTTCGGAGTGAAAATGAGCGAAAACGGTGAAAAACGGCGTTACCGGGTGACTTTTGAGTTCATCGAGTGACGGCTTCCCAAACAGTGAATTAGTCACTATTCGGGTAGCCCATGAACTGCCCAAGCACCATTGGGGCTGATTTGGGCAGCCCCCGTATGTGTTGGTTGGTCGGTTCGGTCAAAAACGTGTTTTATGCTATTTTGCAGAAAAATATTTTCGTAAAGGTTTTGCAATATTTTCATTATTAATTATGTCGTTATATGATATCGAATAATATGTTTGGGTGAAATGTGAATAAATTATAGTTATACGATATCGAATAATTTATTCGGTAACTTTAAGAAGTTTAAAATTACGATTTCGCCCGAACCGCGCTTCCGCTACGCCTGACCCCAACAAAATGGTATCAGAGCAGGTCTGATCCTGCATCCATCACAAATTTCATGCTTGATATATGATATATAATCCAATTTTGATATTTGCACGTGCTTGTAATCTAGATGTTTCTTGATTTTTTCGATTCTACACTAACGGAAAACGTAACGGAGATTTAATGGTTAAGTAAAGTTATGTTTTCCCAAGTAGAATTAAAATGCTGAGAAATTGATCTAGATTAAATATGTGCATTTGATTTAGAGTAAAACCCACTTTAGGAATATCTTCACTTAAATAAGGTTTTATTGTAACTAGTATTAGGAATACTTGTTTCTTGGTCCGCCTTGTCAATACGGATGCGAATGATTTCCTGATGATGTAGCTGTATCATGCCAAAGCTGTGCAGTTATGGCTGATGGTAGTTCATTTTTTTCAGTAGAACTTATATGATAAGAGACAATTCAAGTGAAAGTGGAAATCTTGAACGTGTCAAAGTTTTCATGACTACATCGGTAGCTTGAGTTTGTCATTGACAAGTGAAGCCTTGATACGCCTCATGTGAACGTGCCAAAACTGTCACAACGAGAAACGGTCAGGACCAAAATCAGGAGTCACAGTGATTTTGATTGACAATGAGTTGTCTCTACCTGCGAATATACGTAGGCGAGAACGTGCCAAAGCTGTAAGTCAAAATATATTCATGGGGTCCACTTCTGACTATGGAATTCGATTTAATTATTGAATTCCCGTTATCCGTTGGGGATTACGGTATTATGTAAAGTAGTGGGAGACAATGCTGGGTTAAAAATCCATAACTTATGCAGTGTGTAATGTTATGAAAATTATCTGCTTTTGTTTTCCTTATTCTATCGTGAAGATAGATTTAACTTCTAATCCACTGCATACGTATTTGATATATTTTATGACTTCACTTTTGGTTGCAGTTTTCTAGAATATGTTCTAAATTAGTGTAGGCTTGGATATTGTTAGATTAGTCTAAACCATCGGAACTGTTGTTCCAATTTTCTTGAAAAATCAAGATGGTTAGTGACTTAGTTGCTAAGTTACGATAGGTAATCTAAATAGATATCCGTTTTAGGATATAATTCTCTAGAGAGAATAGTTTCTTGTGCAGTAAGAATTGACATGAATTAGTTCATGTCTCGAGATTCTTGACTGGCATTAAGAGAACCTCATTAGGTATTTATTTATCTTATAATATGTTTCTTGACTTTAGTGACTTTTAGAAGTCACGTGTTTGACACAGTTTGCTAATCAATTATTTGCAATTGTTGTGAATAATTGAAGGTAAATTATAAAGCTTAAGAAATGAGATGTGTATAGTTGTGTATAGAGAATATTGATTCTCACAATACGACAACTGTAGGTATTGGATATCAGATCTCCCGTCTAGTTATTTAAAATATTGTTTAATGATTGTTTTGATATTTGATATCACAACTTGCGACTATCAGATAGTTACTTGTTCTTTATAAATGGTTGTTACATATTTTAATAAAACTAGTAATGTCATTGACATAGAGATAAACATTAAGAAAAATATTCGGTTAAGTAAATAACTTAGAGCAGTACTTTATGAGATTTTATCACTTAAGCATTAGATGCTTATTACGTATGATAAATGATGGTCTGATATGAGATCACACCACATATCCTTATCCATTTAATGAATATTGTATTCAGGATGTGATTAAATCTCATTTAACCAATGATCGTCATTGGACCACATATTTATTAAACTAATACATTGGATGTATATAGTTTAATGAATTATAAATTGACTTGGATAGTTTTCTTTACTTCATAACGTAGTTAATGAGTTTGCGGGACACAGAAACTGGGCGACGCTGTTCTAGGCTCGCGGCCTAGTTGGGAGTACGAAATAACATGGAGTCGCCACCCGGTATGAACCGGGACAAAGATTTAAGGCCTCACTCACCCCTCGCAAGGGAAGACCTCAAACCGTTGGGTTCGGAATGGTCCCTTACTTATGTCACTTGTGATGATGTGATTTGTGAAATAAACTAACCGAATCTATTCACATTCATGCTCAAGGGTAATCTACGCCTAAGTCCGCATGCATAATAATAACAATGAGAACCTATATCTAAGTTCGCATACTTCAAAGTTGTCATAACAGCAAACACGCAATAACATACAATCATCACACAAGCATGCTCAATTATCTAATGCGGAAAATAAATAAGAACCTAAGCATAAATATAAATTAAATCCCTAATGTGAAAACAACCTAATCATGCATAAAGAAATAACTTTCTATCGACTAAATCATGCTTAAGATGAATAACATGCTTACCACCTAATCATGCTTTAATAGAAAATAAATGACCTACGAACTACAACATGCTCAAACACAAGTTTGGATGAGACGAAATACATGTCTCTTAAGTGGTACGTGGCATTGTATCCCGAGTACAAACCGCACTACCGTCCATTCGGATTCGGCTACGGAATTTACGTCCGGGTTTCCATCCTATATACCATAAAAGGGAATACATATTCCGCTCATCCAACAATCATATCATGCCTCAAACGACTCTCATGCGATAATATATTAAAATAAATAAAAGAAACGAAATATAATAAATAAAGAGGGTACCCTCAGGTCTAACCTCTTTTTTCGTCTCTCGAAAGCGCGTTACACGGCCGTTGGAAGGGTTGATGATCCGCAACTCCGCCGGTCCCCTAACTCGACATTTTCCTTCGATATTTCGCTGTTCGGGTTGTTGCTTTCACTATGTTTCGCTGCTGTTTGTGGTCTCGATTTTTGGTGGTAAAGATGCAGTTTTTCTTGACTATTTTTAGCAGTTTCTGGGCAGTTTCTTGGCAGTTTCGGGGTGCAATTTTGGGGACTGTTTTGGGGTAATTTAGGGACTGTTTTGGGGGTGATTTAAGGGGGTTTCGTGCGCTGATTTGTTTGTTGGTTAAGGGAAGTTTATGAATATGGCTTACGTGGACTGTGAAGGTGAGTGGTGCGCCTGTTATAGGCTTTAGGCGCTAAGGCAATGTGGTGCGTGGAGTGTGGCTATGGGTGTGTGGAGTGTGGCAAGTGGCTAGGCTTTCGTGTACGTTTTAGAGTTAATGGCGTGAGTGGGATATGGGCTTATGAATGAAGGTTTGGGCGATGTGGGATATGGCTATTATTGTTGAAGGCTGTGAAAGGGACAATGTAGTGGACTGTTTAGGCGTGCAGGCTGAGTGAAGGAGGGCTGTTTGGTTTAGATTGTTGAAGCGGCAATGAGTGGGGTCTCGGTCAGTTGAGTGGCCTGGTGTACGTGCTTCAAAACAAATCAAAGAGGTGAGCCTTTTTTGAGTGAGGCGATAAGGAGATAGTCTGTGAGTGGGCGTGTTGATGCGTGGGGATTGTGGGCTCGGTGAGGCTGGCTAACGTGGAGCAGGAAGATGCGTGGGGCAGATGCGTTGAATTGGTGTCTGGTCAGGCGTGGATGCTTCTTGATGGCTTACGTGAGGGGCTCTTGAGGGGCTGCTGTTGTTTGTGAGTGGGAGTGAGGCGTGAGCAGCAAAGGTTATCGTTTCTGATTTTGTGAGGGTTCCGCCGAGAGTGAGAGCTGCGAGAGGTCTGTGTTTGTTGTGGCTTGAATGAGGTGTGAGGCTGTGACGTTTTAATGGTTAATGTGTGAGCTGTGCGATGAGGGTTTGTGTGGGTGAGTGGCGAGCTGGGCGACGTGGGTTGTGGCTGATCTGTGACTTGGGTTTATTTTAGCTACGGTCGTGAGAGAGAAGGAATTTTTGGGTTCTGTTTGTTCTCAACGCTGTGTGGTTTTAGTGAAGGGTTCGATCAGGGAGAGGGATGGTGGCGTGAATGAGGTGATGGCAGTAAAGTATTTGCTTCTGGTTATGGGGGGCTGTTTGTCGAGAGAGAATCTGATGATGAGGGGGCTGTTAAGGGTTCTGTTTGTGAGTGAGGATCCCTTGTTTGTGGCGGTTGAGAACTGATTGAAGGATTTGGTTTAGTCGATGAAGATGAAGGGAGAGGTGTGGCCGAGTGAGAGTGTGAATGAGAGAGAGTGCGTGTGCAGCTTAGGGTTTTTTCTTGCTTTTCTTTTGTTTGTGCCGTGAGTCAGAGAGATAGGCCAGCCAGTCTTAGGGTTTAGTTTGTGTTATTTTTATAGTGAGAGGGTAGGGGAATTAGGGTTATGCATGGCTTTAATAGGAAACAAAATCAATTAATTGGGGAATTTATTTAAATTTGGTGAGTGGTTTATTTGTTTTAGGAAAAGATTTATTTAATTTTGATATTAGTTTTAATTTAATTTAAATTTAATTTGTTTTAATTTAATTTAAATTGGAATTAATTTGATTTAGTTTAAATGGATTTTAATTTGATTTAGTTTAATTTCAATTTAGTTATTTAATTTAATTTTAATTATTTTTTAATTCAATTTAATTTGTGACATGTATTTTAAATGTTTTAATTATTTAATGTGAGATGTGATTTAATGGGTTGGTTGTGTTTTAAAATAGAGGTCCAACAAGCAAACCCGAAGCGAAACAAGCGAGTTAAATCCGACCAAAATATCAATTTCCAACTTTACCCTTCCAACGTCCGTTTCCCGCGGCTTTCACAATCAAAGAGGTAGTGTCTCCATACGAGACTCATCATCGGGACTTATATGTAAAAATGCAGTGTCTACAGAGTTGTCATGACTTAGTTACGTGTTTCTAAAAGAATACATATTTAATGTCATAAATGGTTCGAGAATTTTCAATATGTTTCTGATGAAACACAAATTGAATATTTTGAATGGTTCAAAGATATTCGATTTGAAGTGTTGAAAACTATATCTTTAAAATTCATCACGAATCTTTGAATTGTTCAAAGATGTTTGATATGATCAAACACATGAATTTGTGGCAATTAGTTCTAAGATTATTCAATGAATATGATTCTTACTCAATATTATTCTTCTACGATTCCATCGTGATGGAATTAGTTGGTGGGAGAAATCGAATCTTATATGATTTGATTCGTTTGATATTGAGTGTTATCGAATTATTTTCAATACTTTTGGGGATATGCTCCGGTAACACTAACTCACCTTTTAATTAAGGTTTCATTAGTTTCTATAGTTACATATATGATATGTATTAGTGGGAAATTCGAATCTTGAAAGGTTTGAGATTTGAATCTTTCTTTTGTATAATGATTATATAATTGAAAAGTACTTACGCCTCGGAGGTACAAGTAAAAGTTTATCATTAATTCTATTTAATATAATATTGTATTCTATTTGATAGAACGTCATTTCTACGATCCCGAGTAATAAAATTATTTTATTACTTGGTGTGTAACATCGGATGTTGACCATTGTAGAAAAGACTTAACTTATTGAAGTCAAATGTGAGAATGATAAACTATAAATGGAACTACATAATTAATAAGATGAAAAACCCTTAGACATATTCCATATAAGTCTAATAGGATGTCAAAATCATTTGCAAAGTATTTGATACTTAATGTTTATGTTGTTTTCTTATTGAAGAAAATTATCCTATAACTTATAATGGGAGCGATATTGGATATCGATTCCGGATTTAGCATTAAACCATATATCTAAGATTATTCATAGCTTACTACGATCAAGTTTTGAACTTGATTGGGCTTTCGTTAGCAAAGTGAGCTTATTAAAGGTTTGACCTTTATAGTATTCCGGTGAGAAATTTTATACTCAGTAATCTATTGTAGATTCTAAGGAAACTTGTCTCTAGTCGTACTAATTGAACAATTAAAGATCTGTTGGTTAATATTGATATTAAACTATGCATTTTAACTAGGAATGGAAAGTGGCGTTCCGGAGTGGTTTCTTCAGAGAAGAGATCCATAGTGATTTCTTTGTTTGAAGAATTCATTCTAGAATGGCCCTGAAGTTTGTATTCTGCTAAGATCACAGTTTGATATACTGGCTTATAGAGCCTATTGTAGACTCGAATGACTTTTTCAGAAAATTGTGTTCTCTAATTTTGATATCAGTCAAATTGTCTGATTTTATCAAAGCACAGAGAATACATATATGTTAGTAGGGTCAGTGGGAGTACGCAAATTTCTTTCTAGTGTTATATCATAACAACATTATTATTATTAATGTAATAATGAGATATTTTGAGGTTAAAAGGTTTACATAAGTCTCCTTATCTCCGTGAATGCAGTTAGAGTAGTCTCTATTATATTTGATATAAAGTTTTATATATGATATAAAACTAAGAGACTTGTAAGATACTCTCATTAATCATGTATACGACATGATCTAATAAAAAACACAACATGACTATTTGGGTGGCAGTTAATGTAACTGTTGGATAGTTAATGTGTCTTTTAGATATAGTGTTAAACTTTCATAAATGATGGTTCCTTTGTTGAAAGAGAAATTGATTAGAATGTCTAGTCAACCTTATGTATCATAGGATGATGGCATAATAAATATTATATTATGTGCGATTATAGATATCAATTTAATCGTAATTGTTACGAGCTATTTTGATACGCTGTAAACCATATGATGGAACTTGAAACATGTTCTTTGTTATCTTTGAGATATTAAAAACGAGTTTCTTATTCATGGAGAATATAGTCTGCAACCATTAGAGTCTTATTAGTTTTGAGTCTAATTATGATGTTAGACGGTCTACGTCATAAAAAGTAAGAAAAGATGCAGTGGGAGTGTCACATATGATTCTACTGTGTGAGTGAAATTTGTTGCAACTTATGAAGTATTGACTTATGAAGTTGCATAGTGACCCTATAGATTAGAAGTTTGATATTAGTGTTGTGCTTGCGATTGTATGCATAGTATTTTGGACTTGATCCCTAAAAACTCGGACAACTCAGTAGCTGTAGCACAATATTGATGTAGCATCTGAGACATATTGATGTATGACTTAGGTTCTACAAAATATGAATGATGCTGGTCATGGGAAACATTTGGGATTGTTTGACAAACTCAAAATGTAATAACGGACCTACTCGCTTAGGCCTACTTCTTGAGTGCTAGGTGAGCTCTTGAAGGCCATGCGTATGTGATACACATTTAGATGAGTATATGATACTATGGATTGGCACTAGAGCAAGTGGGAGAAATTGTTAGGGTTGGTGCTCAGAGCGCCAATCCGAATCGTATTTATGTCCGATTCATGAATACAAATAATTTATTTTCATAATATTACATAATAGATGGTAGCACCTCTTGTCTCTTATATATATTCGATCTAATTTGATTAGATTGAAACTAAATCTGGTTTAGCGATATATATATTAGACAAAAACCCGAGGATTTACAACGTAGTGCGTAGTTACAACGTTGGCTGTAATTGACATTAGGAAGCATCACTATAAGTTGTATATTCTCAAACTAAGTTACTGGTCAAGATTTATTGACACGGGTCGGTTAGTAAAATCTGTTAAGACCAGTACATGTCGTATATCGAGATTTGGTCCGATGGTTTGTCCCAGTGAACTATAAGTATTGGGAGACTCGTATAGACATGTAGGTGTTTATTTGATAAACACTGAACGACTCACCGAAGATTTCCTAATAGATGGTTTACCAACGTCAATAGGAATCTTCTCGAGTCGAGTAGCATAGTGGTCCTTAGACTTGAGATACCACGGTGGATATATGAGTTATCCTCCACACTTTGATGGCAGTCATGTCACCAACATTTTTAGTTCAGACCTTCGCCTGTTCGTTGGGTGTGGACTGATGCTCATGATATCTGGTGTGTATCAAGATATAATCCGCCAGTCATGTGTATAGGGTATAAGTAATTAAGTATCATACACATGTTTACGATCAGTTAAATCCATGGTCGTGGTACACTATGGAAGCGAGTTCTGAGTGTTATTTACAGATCATAAATTTGTAAGTCGACTATATTATACCTTAGAGATTTGACGTTATTATTTACATCCCCGGTATAATATGGATAGCCTATGACGGAGGGATTATACGTATGTGACGATCTCGACTTGTATAGTTCATCGAGATTATTTGTGGTCATTATAATTTACGAGTGGGTGGGTGAATTATGAATATAGAATTGGATTCCGTGACGGATAAACCTGAACTTAGAGAGTCCCACAATATGAAGTGTACTCGTTGAGCACTTAGGCAACACGTTATGAATAATATTGATTATTCATAATATTTTATCGGATTAAATTAGTAATCGAATCATTTAATGATTAAACGGATATTACACATTAGGGGACATTCGATAATTTCCTAAATTAATGTGTATGTATATTAGATACATAATTTGATTAAATATGCATTAGTTAATTATCAAATGTATTTGGGACATAAATCGACCTTGAATGTATTTAAAATTTATTGTAAATGTAGAAATACATTATATATTTGATTAAATGGATTAATTAATTAAAGTGTTAATTAATTAATTAATTAATTAAATGTGTTGGTATTATTAAGTATATAATTTACATGTATTAGACATGTGTAGTATGCTTTAATAAGTTGACATGTGGTACTTGTTGGCTTAAAGTGGGATTATATATTTTCTTTATTTTTGGAATTATTTTAAAATAAAAGAAAATTGTTTCTCTCTCCCACTAAGGCCATATATTCGGCCAACTCTTATTTTTGGGAACTATTATCATTTCTTCAACAACTTAGCAAAATACTTAGTCAAAAATCATAATTAATATCACCTCAGAATAATATGCTCAAGAAATGCAATGGGCACAAGACTTGCAAAAATTTCTCATTTTTATTAAAGGCTAATATTGGGCCAAAGTACAAAGGAAAGAAAATCAAAAAATATAGAAGTAATGAGGTACATTCACACTTCATTGGAGGAGAACATGTGACCCTCTTCACCCACGTCCGAGTCTTGATCTGAAAGAGACACCGAATTGGTCATCTAAAGTCAACGGGGAGGAAAATTTGTCATTGAAATCAACCTTTGACCATCCCCGAGGAAGATAACATGATTCGTCAAAATCATGAAGGAGAAGCCTTGTCTTATGATGGTAACACAAGAATCCACTCACTAAGAAATGATCAAATAAGCCAATCTAAACAGTATAAAATTCTGCTACTTCTTTGAAATTTTCTTGGAGGAACTTTCCTCTTTTGTTTTCCTTTAAGTTTCCTCGGAAGCCAAAGACGACATGAGGAAAAAAACTTCTTCTTCTACGCTTCTGACCCGAGTTGATAATCGGTCAATGACTGCATCAAATTTATGTTTGTACTTCTCTGACTCAGCCAATTGGGCTTCCATACATACTAAATCAGCTTCAGATAAAGCCAAGGAACTTCGAGCTTCTACCAGCTCTGAGTCTCGGACATCCGGAGACTCCTCAACTTTTGCCAACTCCCGCTCAATCTTTCTGACAGTGGTCTTGAACTCTGAAATGATATCATCCTACTCATAAGCCATAATGCCAAGCTTCTCCACCGATTTCTATCTTTGGTGAAGGCAATGATTTTCTTGTCCCTAATAGCAAAGGCTTGCATTCCGTCCTAAATGGCCTGTAAAATACAAGTCAAAAAACTTAGAAATCTTCTATTCTATAATGCCAAAATAACAACAAAGCAAAAGAATAGAATGACTCACCACCGTCATCCCATAGGTGAATGACTTTTCAATGTCATTTGAAGGGCGACCCCGAAGATAGACCTCATCTCCTTCAGTGTAGAAACCATGAAGTGCTCTGAAGAAATACTTTGTATTTTCTCAAAGAGTTTCCTTCCTCTTCAAGAAGGTGTGGTCTGGTCTCCTATAGGCTTGCCTCTAAATCTCATGGCCCATTTCCTCCATAGCAAGACGATGAGCACGCAAAGAAAATTGCTCATCCCCAATTGTGTTTTCGGAGTGAACTCTGGAAGTTCCCTCACTTCCGAATTTCTTAGCTCTGGAACCGAGCACCTACAAAACAAATAGCAGAGTTAGAAACATAGAAGAGGAATCAAGGCAAAATTAAACACAAGTACAATAATATAGAAATACCTGATTGTGTAACCATTGTATGGGAGGGTTCGGACACCATTGCAATCTTTGCTATTGTTCTCTACTCCAAAGTCTTTGAAGCCTTCTCTTTAAAAACTTTCGAGGGAACGGGGACGTGGAAGTACACCAGAAGATGCAAGTACAAGAGGAACTGGCTCAGTTGCCCGCACCGAAAGAATGATTTCTGGAGCCCTCACCTCCGTAATATAAGTAAATGGATTTTGGGCATGGATAACTATCTTCGTGACTTGTTCGGTGGATCTAGGAATATCTTCAATAGCTCCTTCAACAGGCCGGGATATTTCCTTTTCTGAAATTTATTCTGATGCCCAAAAACATTCACCGGTTGTTGAGTAAATCCCTCACGAGGAATCAGAGAATCCTCAATAGGGGTCTAAAAACTTGTAATAGCGCCGACCATTGGAGCACTCGGAGGTGGATCTAGCCCTAGAAAGTAAACATCATACTATGGGATGTCTGGCACTGGAGTAGAGATAATGGGAATCAAAATGTCGAGAAAAGAGATTGTTGCCCTAGACAACTCCTCCTTTGTTTTAAACACACACACCAATATAAAGTCTCACCCGCCCAAACTTCCTTCATTAGGGTCTTCGTCTAATTCAATGTGGATCGGTGAAGGCTTACATGCCATCAATGTGCTTTTTTTCTTCTCAAGAAGAGTAGTTTTCTTCTGTTTTGGCTCCAGAGTGGCCTTGGAGCTTATTGCTCATTCTTTGATTGGCTTTGAAGCCATCTCGGCACCAGGAGCTGGCTTTAAACTTTTTCTCTCATGCTTTAGAGATGCTTAACGCCCTCGTACGTATATATACTCCACGAGATGGGAAGATCAGAAGAAATTCTTTGTAGTACTCCTTCGGGCTCAGGTCCATCAGACCTGAAGGAATGGTCTATTAATTGGTATATTTTTTTACCACCTCCCAGTTTATGGCCGAACCATTCTCAACCCACGCCTGCAGCTGACCGGTGCAATCACACGCGTATAACGCAAGCGCACGTATCGTTCAAGTAGTATATAAAGTATCGATCCAACGAGGACTTAATACCTAAGCTATTAATTTATGAAGCCAAATTTTTATGAGTATCTAATAGGTTGATTGGATGGTGACTTTAAACTTAAAACAAGTAAATAAAATTTTACGAAAGTAAATTGATGAAAATTCAAGATTATTAAACTATCCATGGTAGTGAATCTTTCCAATATCTTTTTAAAGATGAAATGGTTATTTTACGTTTGTGTAATATATCAGTTTATTAACCTGGAACACGAAATTATGCAAAAGCCTCTTCCGATGGTCAAATACAAATACTGAATATAACTTTATTATCATATTCCTATGTCAACCAAGTTACCTGAATTCATTAAGATTAAGTTCCAATTATGGTTACCCCCGCCTGACAGGTATATTCCTATCTTGTAAGGAAATCTATTAAAGGGTATCTATCCTCAAGGAAGATCGTGGGCTATTGAGTCTAGGTTTTAAACCTAAAATCCATTTTCCAAGTTCATTTTTAGTTTACCAAATCAATCTTATTAACGGCCAGTTAACATGAAACATTAAACTTAAGACTTAATAAGTAAACATTTATATTACCCAAACTATAAAATAACCATTATAAACCGGTGATATTGGAATTCATCACAACCCCAGATAACGGGTTTAGCTAAGACACATATTTACGGCTAGTAAAAGATTAAATAAAATAAAAGACATAAAGTAAATGCTGTAAAGTAAATGCTGAAAAGTAAAGGTGGAAAAGTAAATGATGGAAATTAAAAATGTAAAAATACAATAAAAGAATATGTTGAGGTTAAAGGATCCACTTTTATCACTACTATTTTAGATATCTCCCTTATTATAATATATAAACTTTGCGTGATAATTACCAACCAGCCATATAAGCGGTATCCTGATTAAATCAAATTAATAATTAATTACTAACCGACCAACCAGGCGGTATCCAGTTTAGTCAAGTTTAAAACCAATTTCAATAATTACCAACCGACCAATAAAACGGTATCCTCATTAAGTCAGGTTTTAAATAGTTTATATATTATAATTAAGGGAGATTAATATAAATATTAGTAATAAAAGTTTACCTTTTACCCCAGCAAGGGGGAGTTACCTCCTCATTACTGAAAAGTAAATACTGAAAAGTAAAGAAATGAAAGTATTGTTGCGTAAAAGTAAATTGCAGAAAGTAAAGACTTAAAAGTAAAG
Source organism: Zanthoxylum bungeanum (assembly GCA_019454045.1). Classification (NCBI taxonomy): domain Eukaryota; kingdom Viridiplantae; phylum Streptophyta; class Magnoliopsida; order Sapindales; family Rutaceae; genus Zanthoxylum; species Zanthoxylum bungeanum. The sequence continues at coordinate 28,017 of SKCR01006050.1, read as the reverse complement.
AAAAGAATGTGCAAATGCGAAAATTAATTACTGAAAGCCGTAAATAAACAAACAATATACAATATTCTTAGTATTCTTAAGGAATTACATAGAAGAAGGTATGAATTCAAATCTGAAATTCGGCCTTCTATTTATAGGCAGAAGTTGGCCCACGCGTCGCGACGCACCGTGATTTGCGGCCCAAATTACGGTGACGACGACACTTGGTACAGCTGAGTGATTAATTCAATAATTAGGCTGACGTGGCGATGATGATTGTTGGCAGTATGTGATGGTGACACGTGGCACGACGCACATTAGCAGATTTTCTGAGATGTTGGAACGCGGCATGCGCATGTTAGCAGATTCGGCACACGTTAGCAAACGGCGCACGTTAGCATGGCACACGTTAGGAAATCTTCTCTGATTGTGACACGTGTCCTGGCGCACGTTAGCAGACTTTGGCGTACATTAGCGGTCGCGAAGCAGGTTGCATATCGCGATGCGCCAAATGACAGTTTTGCCATTTTTGTCCGTTTTTCACTATTTTGGCTCCGAATCATCTCCAAAGAGTCCTGAAACCTTATTTATCTACAAAATAACACAAAACACATCAAAACATTCACAAGACTCAAGAAACTATACAAAATATTAGGTTAAATGAGTGAGAAATAGTGATACATTTACCACTCATCACACCCCCAAACCTAACATTTTGCTAGTCCTCGAGTAAAACAATAAAATAAAATAACATAAACATCTTTAAAATAAAATTAAACTAAGTCATTTTCGTAGGGATCACGGTTTCATTTAGCGTATGCAAAAAGCCTTTAAACCCCTAGGTGTCCCTAGTGGACGAGTTGTAGTCTCGTGAGGGCTTACAGCAACGATACCCACAAACGTCAATATAAAACTAATGCACACAAAAGTAAAAAGATAAGAGAAAATAGAATAAACAAGTTAGTGACTAAACAGATGAAACTTCTTATCTAAGTTAAGAGTTGTTGTTTTTCTTTCTAAATTACCGAATAAGTAAATTCTCCGATTATTTTTACCATTCTCCATACACACAGCTTAACAAGATATAATCAATTCATTGTTCCCACAATATTCATAAGTATAGTTTAAAAGAGGGTAATATTTTTGTCCTAAAGTTATATCAAACTTCACACATTTTTTAACAATGGAATATTTTTCTGATTTGTATGATTATTTATTTATTTATATACAATATCATTCATCCATGTAACGAGCTTTAGGTCAGTAACTCCCAAACTAGATGGCTTTAGGGCACTAGGTGTCAAGACACCCCTACAGACTTAATTACTCAGACTTCAGATATATATATTTTTTGCAACATCTTTTATCCATGTAGAAAGCTTTGGGCCAGTGGTTCCCAAACCAGTTGGTTTTAGGGCACTAGGTGTTAAAACACTCATACGGACTTAATAACTCGGATCTCATACTTTTTTTTATCCCGTCGCTTTTTTTAGATGCTTCCTCCAATTAAACTAGAGCACTGAATATTACAAACTCGTCAATTACAAATCATGTCCGTATGTTACCATGTATGTTGATAATACCTGTCAACTGAGCATATGAAGAACCATTTTAGTCAGTTTTATAGAGAATTCACAAATTAAGTAATTCAAAATGAAATAAACTAAAATTAATTTGTTCCGAAATAGGTTGAGATACGTCTTAGGAGTGAAAATTCATTACACAACTATCTCACACCAATTTCACATGATTAATCAAATTAAAAACATAAAAACACAAAATATTTTTTAATTTTTGTAAAAATTTTCAATTTTTTTCGAAAATTTTTGACACAATAAAAACAAGATACTAATTAACTATTCCCATCCCCCCAAACCTAAATGAGACATTGTCCCCAATGTCTTAAAAAATAGAAGAATAGTTTAGAAACAATACCTGGTTAGCTGAAATTCTACATCTAAAAGGAAAATTTAAAGGTTTAGATCCAGATTTATCCGACGCTTCTTACCACGATGATTATCGGGCCAATTTATCTTGGAAATGATAGGGTCAATTTGTGGTTCAAAGGCTAAGATTTGGTCAATTAAATCTTGGGCAGTTCTAGCAGTAAAGATGAGTTATTTTACAGGTTTTGACACGAACCCATTTCTCCGGGCATCATCAAGAAATACATAAAGAAAATCATAAAATCCATCAATGTTAAACAGTCCAAGCGGTTTCTGGTGTATGTTCAAGTTCACCCAAGATAACACTGTAAAAATTTCCTCCATTGTGCCCAAGCCACTTGGCAAAGCAATAAAAGTATCAGCACGGTTAACCATTTCCACTAGTCGTTCAGATATACCTGGCACGATCAGTTCCTCTCCATTTGATGGTCCTATAAGATTCGCCTCCGCCAAAGGTTTTGGGATGATTCCCAAGACTTGATTGCCTCCTTCATGTACAGCCCTTGAAACGATCCACATTAGTCCAAGATTGCCACTGCCATATACTAAGTGCATATTCCTTTCAGCTATGACTCGATCCAATTCATGTGCTGCTCCAACGTATTGTGGCTTAGAACCAACACTAGTACCGCAAAACACACAGATGTTTACAACTCGTCTTCTTGATGTGGCTTCCATTTTTTTTATGTATTTCTTTCTCATATCTGGATGCCTTCAAGAGTGCAATGATGAGTTGAATTTATAATACCTGAAAAATGGTGAGTATTAATAGCACTAGTACCTGCGAAATGACAATTATTATCTAAAAAGCAAAATAGATCATGAAAAGTCAAAAAGTCTGGATCCTGTCGGAGAAAATAAAAGAAAATAACAAAACAAATCACAATTATTAGTTAAAGACAAAAAGAAAATAATATTTACAGGAAGTAACGACTTGAATGACGTCTATGCGTCAGGGACAAGCTTCTCATCCAATTTTCTTATAAATTGACAAACAAGGTCTTTTAGAGTCAGATTCCCAAGACTTAACTGTTGTCTTTCTTTTCGAAATTGTGTATATAACATGTGAATAGCATGATGCACATATCCACTAGAATGCGTCTCAAGAGTCTTAGATATGTCATCCAAAAACTCTTTACTCAAGTCATCCCTAATCAATTTAATTTTATATTCACGGTTATCAGACACCATTCTTAAAGAATGACAACGAGTATTACATGTCATACGAGCATATTTATAACAAACACCAATTCTTTTAGCTCTTCTCTTTTTAGCGTATGTGCTTTTTCCTAAACTAGGCAGATATGAAATAAAAAAGTCAGAAGAATCACCTGTCAATCAGACCCGTACTTCAATTATCCAACTAATGTCGTTAGGAATACCTTTTATCATTAATAGTCTCATCCGTTCCAAGCGAGCTTTATAGAGTTTCATCAGAGAGTTTTGAGAGAGAAGGAAATTGCTTGTGAAGATTTGCGAGAACGTCTTCCATCGTGAAATGACTTTACCTGTAAAAATTAAACACACAAAAATAAAACACACCAAATCACAATATATACACAAATTGCATGGGTTGTCTCTCATCTAGAGCTGAGTTTAAAGTCTTCAGCTAGACATGACTGCCCTAACGTTAGGTTGGATCTGAAAGTGTGACACTTTCTTTTTGTCGCTCAAATGATTCTCCCCAGTAGTGCTTGACACGCTTATTTTTAACATTGAATATTTTATTGGAGTTTGGATCATGTAACTCAACGACTTTATCTGGTAAAACTTTGGTGATTAAGAATAGACTTGACCACCGTGATTTTGGCTTCCATGGAAAAAGTTTCAACCTTGATTTGTTTAACAGTACCCTATGCCCTGGTTCTAGTTGTATGCGCACTAATTTCTCATCATGTCTCTTATCGGTCTTTTCTTTGTACAGTTTGGCATTCTCAAAAGGCTGTATGTGAAATTCCTCCAATTCATTGAACTGGTGGAACTATTTCTCTTATGTTGCTTGTAGTGCAAAAATAGGCTTTTTCAGTGCGCAATACACTTTATCTTCAGGCTCCACAGACAGTTGACATGCTTTAAGTTTTTCAGTAGAACTTTGCATTGTATTGGAGTTCTGGATGGTACTATGTATCACATCAAGTCTGAAACATTCCTTCTTCTTTTCGTCATCCGGGAAATTCATGGCTTTGAAAACATTGAATGTTACTTCTTGGTCATGTACCCTCATGGTTAGTTCTCCTTTTTGTACATCAATAATGGTTCGCCCGGTAGCCAAGAATGGTCTCCCGAGGATGATGGGCACATCTTCGTCTTCCTCCATGTCAAGGATAATAAAGTCTGTTGGGAGAATTAGTTTGTCGACTTTACAGCACATCTTCAACTACACCTCTCGAAAATGTGAGCGATCTATCAGCAAATTGCAGAGAGACTGAGATGGGCAATGTTTCTCCAATTTATAGTTTCCTGTAAATGGAAAAAGGCATCAAGTTAACACTAGCACCTAAATCACATAAAGCCTTACCGAAGTTATGTTCTCCTATGGTGTAAGGAATGTTGAAATTGCCAGGATCTTTCAACTTTTGGGGAAGTTTCCTCTGAATAATGGCGCTGCATTCTTCTGTCAATGCTACTGTCTCGTAATCTCCCAATCTCCATTTTCGTGACAAAATATCTTTCATAAATTTGACATAGTTGGGCATTTATTCCAACGCTTATGCAAATGGAATGCTGATATGCAGCTTTTTGAATACCTCCAAGAATCGAGCAAACTGCTTGTCCAATTTATTTTTCTGGAGACGCTGTGGAAAATGTGGAGGTAGAGTGATTTCTTCTTGATCTTTTTCCTTTGCTTATTTTTCCTCCATCTGTGGAACTGCTTCGCTGCTTTCTTTTAGAACTTCTTCAATAGATGCCTTGATTCAAACATCTTTATTGATTTATGTACCGATTTTTAAAATGATGGCATGACATTGCTCCTTCCCCAAGTTCCTTTGATTTGGTTCTATGTTGGTGAGAAGATTTCATGGCGGTCTGTAACTCTGAGCATTGGCCAGTTGTCCAATTTGATTTTCCAGTGCTTTAATAGATGCAGATTGGCTTTGAAACATAGCATCATATTTTTTTAATTGAGCTAGCACTTATGCTATTCTTGGTTCTTTTTCATGCTCATGACTTTGCTGTTGGAATCCTGGTGGTGGATTGTTCATTTGTCCTGAATTGTTGCTCCATGCGAAATTGAGATAATTCCTCCACCCTAGGTTGTAGGTGTTGGAATATGGATTGTTCCCATGTCTGTTGAAATTATTGACGTAATTCATTTTTCTTTATGTTGGTTTGGCTCTGGTACTCCTCCATATGGTGAACTTGTAGATCCAATATTGCCTTGCATACTAAGAGTTTCCATGAATTTTCATATCTGATCCAGCTTGGCATTCACTGCTGTGTTGGCTCCAGCTTCATAAATTCCAGCAATCCGATGGGTCATGCTCCTTTCTGTTGGCTACAGAGAATTGTTGTTGGTCATTTCTTCAATTAGGTCTCAGGCTTGATCTTATCCTTTTGCTATTAGAGCTCCTCCACCAGCAGCATCAATTATGGTTCTCATTAATCCAGAAAGTCCATTATAGAAAGTTTGGACTTGTAGCCACTTTGTAATTTCTTGGTGAGGACATTTTCGGAGTAAATCTTTGTACCTTTCCCAAGCTTCGCAGAGGGATTCTGAGTTTTGTTGCACAAAGGATCTGATGTTATTTCTCAGCTTTGCAGTTCTGGCTGGTGGAAAGTACTTTGCAATGAATTTGGTGGCTAGAGTGTTCCAAGTTGTGATGGAACCTGCCGGTAGTGAATGTAGCCAAGCCTTAACTCTGTTTTTCAAGGAATATGGAAAAACACGCAGTCTCATTGCTTCTTCAACCGCTCGGTTGTAGTTGAAAGTGCCGTAAACTTCCAGTAAGTTGCTGATGTAGGCATTAGGATCTTCAGTTGCATTCCCCCTAAACTGAACTGATTGTTGTATCATCTGAATGCATGTTTTGATGTCACACGCGTTTGCTGGTAAGGGATGAAGTACAATACAGGAAATGAAGCCGTCAACCACCGGGATAGTTCTGTCTCGAATGGGAATTGATGGTGCAACTTCCAAGGTTCAGGTTCCATGTTGATCAGTGCTTGTTGGCCTTCTCGTCTTTCCCTTCTCAACTGTCTGATGGATATTTCAATCTCTGGGTCAAGCGGTCAGTTTTCAAAGCTTCTGGTTCGTCTCATGTAGTGTCTGAAAACCTGAAACACAAGAAAACAGAAATAATAAGTAAAAATAAAATTAGATACAAGAAAATATATCTAATTCCAAAACTAATAATGAAAGATAAATAATTCCCCGGTAACGGCGCCAAAAACTTGACCGGTGTAATCATACGCGTATAACGCAAGCGCATGTATCGTTCAAGTAGTATAAAAAGTATCGATCCCACGATGACTTAATACCTAAGCTATTAATTTATGAAGTCAAATTTTTACGAGTATCTAATGGATTGATTGTTTGATTGGATGGTGAATTTAAACTTAAAACAAGTAAATAAAATTTTGCGAAAGTAAATTGATGAAAATTCAAGATTATTAAATTATCCAGGGTTGTGAATCTTTCCAATATCTTTTTAAAGATGAAGTGATTATTTTACGTTTGTGTAATATATCGGTTTATTAACCTGGAACACGAAATTATGCAAAAGCCTCTTCCGATGGTCAAATAAAAATACCCAGTATAACTTTATTAATCATATTCATATGTCAACCAAGTTACCTGAATTCATTAAGATTAAGTTCCAATTATGGTTACCCCCGCCCGACAGATATATTCTTATCATGTAAGGAAATCTATTAAATGGTTTTATTTATCCTCAAGGAAGATAATGAGCTATTGTGTCTAGGGATTAAACCTAAAATCCATTTTCCAAGTTCATTTTTAGTTTACCAAATCAATCTTATTAATGGCCAGTTAACAATAAGCAGTAAGCTTAAGACTTAATAAGTAAACCTTTATATTACCCAAACTATAAAATAACCTCTTATAAACCGGTGATATTGGAATTCATCACAATCCCAGATAACGGGTTTAGCTAAGACATATTTACGGCTAGTAAAAGCTTAAATAAAATAAAAGACATAAAGTAAATGCTGGAAAGTAAATGCGGAAAAGTAAATGCTGGAAATTAAAAATGTAAAAATACAATGAAAGAAAGTGTTGAGGTTAAAGGATCCACTTTTATTACTACTATTTTAAATATCTCCCTTATTATAATATATAAACTTTGAGTGATAATTACCAACCAGCCATATAGACGGTATTCTGATTAAATCAAATTAATAATTAATTACCAACCGACCAACCAGGCGGTATCCAGTTTAGTCAAGTTTAAAACCAATTTCAATAATTACCAACCGACCAATAAAGCGGTATCCTCATTAAGTCATGTTTTAAATAGTTTATATATTATAATTATGGGAGATCAATATAAATATTAGTAATAAAAGCTTTACCTTTTACCCCAACAAGGGGGAGATACCTCCTCATTACTGAAAAGTAAAAACTGAAAAGTAGGGGTGTTCGCGGTGCGGTTCGGGTCGGTTTTTTCATTTTTCACATCAAACTGCGCGCGGGTTGGCGGTTTGGGAAATTAGAAATTGAAACCACAAATTTGATAAGGAAAACGCGACGGTTCGGGTTGGCGGTTTAGCAGTTTGTGCGGTTCGAGTCAGCGGTTTGGATTATAAATTTTTTAAAGAAAATTTTGTGTGTTTTCACAATATAATTGAAGAGAAAAAATATTTAATTTTCATTTATACTTTACATATTGTCATATGATCATTAAATATCTTAAATTTCATGGTTAAAGAAGAAGAAAAATATAAAATAATATCTAATTTGAATGCGGGTCGGTGGTTTAGGCGGTTTAGGTCGCAGTTTGAGTCAAAATTTACGGTTTTGGGCGGTTCGGGTTGCGATTGGGTCAAAATCGCACACCGACCCGAAATTTGCGGTTTGGTTCGGATTGACCCGAAATCATTTTTAATTTTTTTTCTAACCGCGCGGTGCGGTTCGAGTCGGGTTTCGATTTGACCCGAAACCGTGATCACCCCTACTAAAAAGTAAAGAAAGGAAAATACTGTTGCGTAAAAGTAAATTGCAGAAAGTAAAGACTGAAAAGTAAAGAAAAGAAAGTGCAAATGCGAAAATTAATTACTGAAAGCTGTAAATAAACAAAAAAGATACAATCTTCTTAGTATTCTTAAGGAATTACATAGAACAAGGTATGAATTCAAATCTGAAATTCGGCCTTCTATTTATAGGCAGAAGTTGGCCCGAGCGTCGCGACGCGCCGTGATTTGCGGCGTAAATTACAAAGACGGTGACACATGGCACGGCTAAGTGATTAATTCAATAATTGGGCTGACGTGGCGATGATGATTATCAGCAGCATGTGATGGTGACATGTGGCATGGCGCACGTTAGCAGATTTCCTGAGATGTTGACACGTGGCAGGCGCATGTTAGCAGATTTGGCGCACGTTAGCATGGCACACATTAGCAATGCACATTTTAGCAAATCTTCTCTGATTGTGACACGTGTCCCGGTGTACATTAGCATACTTTGGTGCACGTTAGCGATCGCGATGTAGGTTGCGTGTCGCGATGTGCCAAATGACTGTTTTGCCCTTTTTGTCCGTTTTTCACTGTTTTGGCCCTGTATCATCTCCAGAGAGTCTTGAAACCTTATTTATCTATAAAATAAAACAAAACACATCAAAACATTCACAAGACTCAAGAAACTATACAAAATATTAGGTCAAATGAGTGGGAAATAGTGATACATTTACCACTCATCAGCAGTCTACCCTTAAAGTACTTAGGGTAGTGCAATTAGTGAGGGGTTGCCCAAGTCACACCTCCAAATCGAAGTGCCTCGCCATTGACATTTGCCCAATTTTTTCTTGCAGGGCACTCCCACAAAGGCACTTCGGATTTGGAAAATCCTTCTCAAAAGGCCAAACATAATTTTCATAGTACGAATGCCTAGGGTTGGAGGGGATGGCCTTCATAATACTTCCATCTACAAGAAAACACAGACAAATTTGAGTTAGAATTAACTTCAGTCATCAAATCAAATAAAATAGCAAATAACGAGATGCACTTACGTATATCATTGTTGAAAGTATTGGAGATATGGTACAATTGGTGCTTCGATCTCCTCCAAACACCAGTAATCTTTAGAGGGGAATAATTCCCCACTCCCTAAACTCCAACTCAGGCACGAAGGCCGTATGGAATGGAGTCATAATCCTCTTCCCTTTCTGGGCCTGGACAGTGTGGTAGCCCTTTGGCATAGATTTCAGACAATATATGGATATGAAGTCTTAAAAGGAAAAGAAGTAGCCATATGTCAATAACATATTAACGGCCCCAAGTCCCTACAACCCTGGCATGATGGAATAATTCATTTGTAGGGGTGACACGTTCATCACTGAAAGGAACTTGAGGATAATAGGGTGAAGATGGAAGGTCATATATTGAAACTGTTGTATGAAAAACAAGATCTCGTCTTCCCCAATTATTGGAGTTGGTTTTTGGAGTGCCAATTTGAATTATACATTTTACTATTTATTAATAAAATAACTATATTTTCATTTCATACATTATCAATGATATTGTCATTATGCGTATTAGATTGATGTATAGATATGCTAAAAATAACATCGGCCTTAGAATAGTCCTTTAGTAATACTGGACACTAGGTGGTCCGACATTGGGATAAGTATTATTATTGTAAATTATTCTTAAAGTGTATATATATACCTAGTCGTTGGTTTTGGAATATGGTCGAATTTCTATAACCTAGAAGACTAGCACATGACATATATTGCAATTGGAGTTCCAATGGCTTAACTCGATGTACCATGAGTTTTGGAAACTCGTATAGACACGTGGGTATTGGTTGGACCGAATATTGAATGACTCGCAGGTGATTCCTAATAGTTGGAAGTACACACCACCGTCAATAGGAATCTCCTCGAGTCGAGTAGCATATGAAATCCTTTGACTATAGGATATCATAGATTTTGTGTGAGATCATTCATACTTTGATGTCATGTATGTCAGAAACCTTTCATGGTCTGACCTCTAGATGTTCGTTGGGTGTGGACCGATGCACTCAGTAATCAAGTGCGAAGCAAGATAAGATCAAGCAGCCCGTATGTGTACCATAAAGGGTTTAGGTATCCATGTGAGTAAAATCACGATTCTTAAAGTTTTTACCAAAGTCGATCACCTATGGTGGATCACATCAGTTATGAAGAATCATGGACATGTCGAAATGTGATGTGCACCTCGAAAACTTGACGGTGTATTTTATGTTTCTTAATCACAACTCGGATAGCCTACGACAGAGGGATTGTTAAACATATATGATGACCTCGACATGTATAATTCAGAAAGGTCGTTCAAGTTCTTCTCGAATTCGGAGGTGGCCAAATTACGTACATATTAGCTAGGCTTATATGATGAACGTGTCTGAACTTAGAGAGTCACAATATGAAGTGTACTTGTTGAGCACTTGGGTAACCGATTAATTTTGATAAAGATAATATTCGATATTATAATTATTAACTAAGATAATAAAATATTATTGGATAATATTGATTATTTAATTGGATTAATTTAATAATTATATAAGGGCTTAATTGTAAAACCATAATTATCTCTACCATTTGAGGATATTTTGGTAATTGTAAGTATGTAATAATAAGTGGTTTTAGCTTGATTTAATTGGATTAAATCATAGTGGCAAACATTGAACTAATCAATTTCATAATCATTGTCTTGATTTAATTGGATTAAATCAAAGTGGTAGACAATGGAGATTAGTTACACCTAATTATACATATTTGGATAAATTAGATTAAGCCCACCTAAAAGTTGATTAAAACTATTAATTAAAAATTGCCTACGTTTTGCTATAAATAGCAAGCTTGAGAAATGATTTAATCAAGCTTGAGAAAGCTAAATACAAGTAATTCTTGGTGAAATTAGCCTAAGTTAGAGAAGTGTTTAAAAAAGTTTTGTGAGATCTCTACAACATTTAATCTAGGAGAAATCAAGATTGGATCTTGGAAGGAAGCTTGCTAGCATTGGAATCAAGATTGGATCTTAGAGTCAAGCTTGCAAACCTTGAAAGTTCTCGAACCATTTCAACAAAGAGAATGAGATTGGATTTTTACATCAAGCTTACTAAGTAAGTTTGAACTTCTCTTAAGCTATGTTATTCATTAGTGAGTTTTCATTAGTGAGACATATAATAATGAATTATGTATTGGATGCATGATTACATAGCTTAAAGTTGAAATAAGGCTAATAAATTGTGTTAGGATGCCTTGGACGTATAAACATAATATGCTTATAATTGGGTCAAAATATTTATGTTGGACATATATATAAAATTAGAGTTTGGAACTCTATATTAAAGCTTAGAGGTATGACTACCATTCTATAATCATTTGACCACATTTGGGTGACCTAGAATTGTTCACAAGTCACTTCATTGTGGGACTCTAATTTGGTTTATGTTTTTGATTCAAAATTTACGCAAGTGCGTATTTAGAATAAATTTATATTTTTGTAAAAATATTTGATAATTTTGAAAAACTTAATTACACACATACCTGATATCCATGAGTTAGATCCACTTTTGTTGTGCGGGGCTCCGATCCGACCCTACGGGTTCCACATCCGCCCCAACACTAATATCATGGGGAGTGTACAGATCCCCAATGTATTCTTCGGCCTCAACACCTGAAGGGATGTTGAATGTTTCATAAACCTCTACAAGCGGTTTTGTCTCAGTGATAGTGGCATCATTTTTACAAAAAAAAAAAAAAATTGTTTAAGAATATGAAGAAGAATATGGTTTTCGGTTCTTAAGCAATAACAAAATGGCAAAAATAAAGAGAAAATGAAGGCACTTCAATCCTTTATCTAGCAACAGTTGGGAGAAACCCTTCATTAATCGTCTTTAACTTTTAATAATTTCCATTAATGCACGTCTTTCACATTTATTAGGCGTCTAATCATAAACGGTTGTAATCCCAGCTTTTAAAGCGTCGTGACATGTGTCAATATCCTAAGCATAATTTATTTCAAATAAACAGTCTGATGGATGAGTGGATATCAGTGTCAGAATTTAGCCCTGCATCTATTTCCACGTGTCGACATGTGGTTAAATCTTCATCAGTACGCCTCCTCAGTGGAACTGGTATAAGTAGATAGAGGTCCAATGGGAGGATGACATATGTCATGGTACTATAGTATTAGTATACATGAGAAGTCAGGATGATTTCCGAAGTCTAAAACTTTGGAAGACTAAGACTTGAACGGAGAGGTAGGCCTCGACCCCGGAGTGACATCACTTCAAAGTGACATCACTTTAAGGTCATCATACTCCGAAGTGGAAGAATTTCGAAATCAGTACAATCTGATCTAGATCACTCTGAAACCCCTTAGAGTACTTCAGAAGTATTTCGACCTTGATATCGGTACTCCAAAGTACATGACATCACATACCACCATCTCAGATTAGCAGACTTTAATGACAATCCACTTATCTTAGCATGCAAGCATGGTTTGACATGTGTAATCACACATAATGTTGTATTAGAGCATATCTTATAGGGGTGAGTGAAATCGATTTCGGTTCGAATTTCGCATGGAATCGGAACCTACCCAATTAAATATGGTACCTTATTGATCGGTTCCAATTCGGTTCCAGTCCGGAACCAAATTTGTATTCAATTTTAACAGAAAAAAGTATCAAGTTCAGCACTATGAGAGAAATTGAATTCACGTACCGAAAAAAGTAACAAGTTCAAGTGTTCAACACAAGATATCAGAGAGTAGCTAAGTGACTAACTCACTAAGTCTAAGAAACTAACAAAAACCACCAGCACCGAGAGGGAAATCAGATAGTCAAACCTTTACCAGCGGCGAGAGACAACAAGAGGAGGAGAAAAGAAAAAGTAGGGCTCTGCTATCAGCAGATGAGCAGAGAGTCTGAAATTGGGTTATATATCATATGATAAACGACGTTGTTTTGAACCTAAAATGGTTGTGAAATTGTGTTTAAATTGAATTTTAATTTGGTTCTGAAATTGGTTTTAAATTCGGTTCCCAAAATAGATTTTAGTCTTGTTAAATGGTCCGGCTCTGGTTCCGTCCATGACAGAACCAGAACCGAATCGTTTAAATTTGGTTCTTCCATTTTAAAATCGAAACTGATCCAGTTCCAACCGATTCCGGCTCCAAATCCGAAAAATCGGTCTGATTCTAACCGGTTCCGGGCATATTAGGAACCGGTGCTCAGTCCCAATGTCTTATACCAAGTGTACATCATGCCATCAGGAGGCAGTCCAACATTGAGCATATGTCAACCAAAGTTTGACACCTCTATATACACAACCTTATATAAGTCAATGAGCTTATGAGAAATGATGTTACGTAATCTACTAAGTCCACTTAATTTCACTTCAAGCACAATACATATATTTAACTCATAACAACATTACTTAGCAACAAAACTTGCACACATAGAAGATGGGGAAGATCCTAACCCTAGAAATTCACACGTGCAAGCCCAACAACAGGAAAACTAGTCATATTGGACTTCAAAAGCAAAGCCTAACATTTCATTTGAACTCTGAATCATCAATTATATTTTTAGTAAATATTTTATTTAATAAAATGTAAGGTTTTATAATAAGAAGGATAAATATAAGATTTGGTAATAAAAATGTAAAGTTATATTCATAAATAATAGTAAAATATTACACTTCAATATTTTTCTTCTATTTTTTTATTAAAAAATATGATGTTACTTTATTGGGTAAGGCTAATTCAATTTAAAATTTTGACACTTGCTGATCACATGTAATTTAATAGTGGGTATTAAAATCAAAATAACATTTAATAATTTTAATACCATCCATTAAATTGCATGTGATCAAAAATCCAACTCTTCACCATTATTGGGGACCATCAAATATACGTGGGACTTCAAATTTTAATATGTGTGTGTGTGTATATGTGAATATGCCTCGTGCACGATGGCTCAAAAAGGTGCAAATATGTCAATTCCTAAAACATAGAGGGTCTAATTGTATTTTAGTGTCATAGTAACTAATCACTTTTTTACTCCTTGTGTTTTGTTTTATTTTTTGAATTACGTTATAATATACTTACGTTTATTATAAAGTCTATCGAAATGTCTTAATTCATAACATTAAGATCAATGTTTTTTAATAGACTTATCCATTTTTGACCTTGTGAGGTTGTGTGATTCAAGACTGATGAGCTGGACTAGATGCTGACATGTACTGCTGAGTTGGCAAGGCTGAGTTGGCAAGGCTGATTTCAGGGAATTTTTGGCTAAGCTCTGTTGGATGCAAAGAAGAAGCAGTTAACAGTTACTAACTGTTACAACTGTAAATAACAAAATCAGTTAATTTTTAACTGGTTACACGTGCTAGTCACGTGAGTTTCTGGATATAAAAGTATACTGAAGGCAGTTTGGAGGCTGGTGAATACAAGATTTTGAATCACTAAGATTGTGATAAGGGCTGCTTCTTGGTCCATTAGAGAGTGTCATTTGCTTTACACATTGTAATTCACATATTGATTATTAATAAAATTAATACTGATCAAGTTCTATCTGTGGATGTAGGTTTACGCCAAATCACGTAAATCTGTTATTGTTCTATTGACCTTGGTGTGTTTGATCATTAGCTAGCAGGTTTCCAGATTCTTATTTTGTTTCATTGATTCTCTGATTATAATCTCTGTATGGGACTTAATTTGGTGACAAATTCAACCTACTTTATATTAAGAGATCTCGAACTCAAAATCTCACTTTTCACTTTAACAAGAGGTTGAGAGTAATAGAATTAGACTGTGGTGGCAGGACCATTATTTCTTACAAAGACAAAAGATGTATCACTTTGAAACAAGTGTCCATGTTTGTCAAGTAAGAAAAGAACAAAAAACAAAGCTGGGGAAAAAAAAGACAAATGGAATCTACTTATTGGTGATTACAAATTGAAAAAAGAAAAAGAAAAAGAAAAAGAAAGAAAGAGGAGAAAAGCTAAAGTTCCTAATTGCTGTCATTTAAAAGGCCATGCTAGTTGGCTAGATCTTCTTCTATATATATTTTTTTTTTGGTGTCTTGTGGGTAACTTATCACCATCTCTCCATTTGTCATTCAATATGAATCTCTGTAGCAAAAATCATGATATGTAGATTTTTTTCAAAGAGCAATGAACCGGATCAGTTTTACAGTGAGACATGATGAGATGATAGGGATGTCAGCAAATATTTTGGCTTTGGTATTATAGCCAATGAGCCCTAATTGTCGTATTGATGTATCAAAGTAGACACATAAAATTACATAAGTACCCATGTGATGCCATTAAAGCTTCTTACTGTTAGACCATAATGTTTTAGCTAGCAAAGACTGAATCTGCGGTCATGACTGGATCTGATATTTTGGACTACAAGCTTGAAACTTTCACCCAAAAACACACATTGCACACATAATAATATCATTTAAATTTCGACTCTGTCTTGTCATTCCAAAAACTTTTTGGAGGAGATGTGGATGCAGAAAAGGCTTTACATGCATGTGGTACAAATATTTGGAGGAGATGTACCACATGTGGATGCATGTGGTACAAATATTTGTTCATGGACCTCTAGTGATGCAAAAATTGCCCATGTTTTATGTGTAATGTGGCTTCCGATTGGGATTTTGGCTCAGCCACGTGTTGTTTTTTTACTTCAAAAATATAAGGGTGGATAAAACCCAAATTTTTTTTATCTCCTACTTCACTTGAATTCGTGTTGTCTTTCGATGAAAATTAATTGAAAACCACTCAATCAAATCCCCTCGTCCACATGTTTTCGACAACTTAAAAAAACCTCTAAAAAAATGCTTAAATATCTTTTATTGCTATTGATTTTCATTATTGTCCGGTAATGTATTTGTTGAAACCTACTATAACTTAGCCAAAGGACATGAATCTCCTTGGAAAAGTAAAATTGAAACCCCCCCCCCCCCCCCCCCCCCCCAAAAAATATTTCAACATTAACTTCTTTTTGTTGGAAAAAAAGTGATTCATGAATAAAAAGGATCCGGACCGGAAGGCTTTCACTAGATGCCTTAGCCCAAATAACCTCTGAGCCCAAGCTAGCATTATCAATATCCTGGACCCTTAGATTTGTTCTATTTTGGGCCATTGTATGTACAAAATGGGCCTAGTGATTATGGGTCTTATGTTGAAAATTGTCCTAAAGAACTGTAGGGCTTTACCCCAGAGGGAGCCCTTCCAGCAATTCTCAAAGGCCTGGGCCAAACCCAAACCAGCAATAGACGCGCCTACTCTTACAATCATGTCCACTTGGTCTCTTTGTACTTTATTACCCATGTGGATGTGGGTTATCTATCACTAGCCATATGGATTTGACCCAATGTATCAACGGTCTAGATCCATTTTAAAATCCCTTCACGATTCCTTACATTTTGGTTAGATGGGTGTGCTATTATAGTCTTGTTGATGATACTTTTCTTAAGAATAAGAACCTATGATTGCCATGGCATGATCTCTGCGTTTAACATCATTTCATTGGAGACCAAGCAACAATATGGGATTGGTCAGAAATTTAAGAAGCTTCAATAATAAACATCCCCTTTCTAATTTCTATAGATTGATTCCTGCAACTGGTTCATTTTAAGAATTTCAAAGGAAAATGAATCTGTCAAACTCAAAACCAAATTCTTCAAACATCAGTCACTTTTGTTTTGGCCCACGTTCGGCTAATTCAGCTCCCATCTAAACTCCAAAATCAGTAAATATTCTATCACAATCTGTCAAACTCAAAACCAAATTATTCAAAGAGTTTGAGCAATACCCATTTGCCACTGTAATCAATGAACAACCATCCACTCGAATTGTCCTCCCGTCCCAACTGCACACTGTGACTAGTGGCATGCTCTTGCCAGAAATAATCTCGAATCATAATCGAGACGTCATGTTATGGAAACAATCTTAAATAAAGTATTAATTGGTACTATAATTTGTATAATACTAAGATTTTAAGTTTACAAGATCATGATTCGTATGATGCTATATTATAGCTAGTCTTCACATGCACCATTTGCTTTAATAATCACTTGACATAAAATGGAAAAACTTTGAAGCATACTAAATATTATTAAGTCATCAAGCATATAAGGTTCAATTATTATATCTCTATAGACTATTTTCGGGATTAGATGTAAATTTCTCCCGAATATATGTGAGAGTAGATTTTCCAACATTATTTTAGTAGATTTATGAGGATGTGTTGTGTTATAATTATATGTATTCAGAATTTCAGTGTATTGTAGATTCTAATATTTATAGACTAATATTCAAAAAAAAAAAAAAAAAAGTCATGAAGCATATACATGAACATTATATTATCTTCTTGTCTTTCAATGCCACAATTCATCTAGAAACCATGAGTCAGATGGCTAAAATTAATCCAATAGCCAACAACTGTCTGTATGATCCTACCCATTAATACAATATTAAAAAAAATTAATAATGATTATGACAATAATGCATTCGGTCGTGGCCTCTTTGTTTCTTGAAAAGTGATGTTCGCACAATTATTTCCTTCTTATTTTTTGTGCTTTTCTAAATATACTTGATTGGCACAATTGATTGTGTAATTGATTATTGTTAAAGAACAATTAACGAATACAATAAGATTTATTGAAATAGAAATTTATAAATAAATAAAAATACAAATTTATAAACCGAAAATAGAAACTTACAACGCAAGTAATCAAAATCAATAACAACAAATTGGTTTGTATAAATTGAGGCTAGCAGATTATGTTCTGTCCTATAACAGAAATTTTCCACTACTCTTGTGCTTATAGTTCGTTGGACGTCTGCCATTAGGATTCAACAATCTGAAAATCGAAATTTTTGCACCGAAGTTTCGATCCTTTGCGAATTTATTAAGTGTTTTCTTTCAAGATCAGAACTGTTGGTATATGGAAAATTATATCTTTTTCATGTGTCTTTGCCTCTGTTCTTCTTATTCCATTTATATAGAATAAAAAAAAGTAATTATTGCCAACGTTTTTCAGATTTTCAGTTAATTTTGAAGAGATGTGTTGATCAGATACATACCTTATGAATTAACTGAAAATACAAATAAAATTAAAAAAATATTTTATTAAAATAAGACATTTAATATATCACAATGTGTAATGAAATCCAGCAAGCACAAACCAACAGGCCACTTTCGGTGCTCCAGCTAGCAAAGGTTCCAACCACCATGCATGAAGACATGCTAATTTCGGTGGTGCCATCAAGGTTGAAGAAAAATGGAGCAAACAAACAAATTGACTCCATGAAATCAGGAGTAAAATGTCGGTGAACAGTAACCTATCATTACCTATAAATTCAGCCTTCCAGTGTGCTTAAGATGTATCCCAAAGAGTGTAAATTACAGAGAGTTGTAGTGAGGATTTCATTTGTTAAAGTTTTTGGAAACTTTGTTTCTATTCTTGAAAGTAATAGAATTGAATTCGGTTTTTCCTCAAATCCTCACTAAAGTGATCAGTGAATCACAACAAGTGGCATCATGAGCTTCGGTTATTCTTTAGGGTCGTAAAACCAAATAACAGAGCTTCCGTTCTGAAAATCGGTTCCGACGAAAGTTGTCAAAAATCAATTTTGAGGGTACCATCAGCTATTTCACGGAGAGATGAGCACTGTGATATTTTCCGGCTACCGAACTGACGTCCAGAGACGTCGCACGCACCTGCACATGCCGGCTCGTGAGTCCCAGTTGCAGACACGCGCTTCACACGCCAGACGAAGGTTGAAGACGATTACGTGGCTGCCACGTCATCGCCACGTCAGCCCCAGTCAGCAGACACGTCAGCGACACGTCATCCGCCACGTGTCTGCCACATCAGCAAAACCGGTCTCATACTGCCACGTCAGCATCCTGATAAATTTCATTTAGCCCCCTGAAATTTTGAAATTTACAGTTTTACCCCATAACTTTTAGGAATTTACAAATCAGTCCATGTGTCGAATTTAGACCAAGGAAGTGTCTATTCCACCATTTTCGACCGTTCCGGACGCAACAGTGACCTCCGATTTGTGAAATTCAGCCCCAATTTTAGTATATTTTCATTTTAAACTTTAAACCTTAAAATGGAAATGGAAGATTCATCTTCTGGTGCAATGATTAAACGGGCTGCAACTAATTACTCACTCTGGAGACCTCAGATGATAAATATTTTGCATTGCAAAGATCTGTTTGATGTCATTAAGATAAAGTGAGTGAAACCAGAGTGTGTTAAGGAGTATGACTGGAATAAACTCAACAACAGAACTTTGGGTCAGATTAGGCATTGGATCGGTCACAATGTCTTCCATCACGTAGCACAGGACACAGATGCTTATGAAATGTGGAGGAAATTGCAAGACATGTTCCAGGCCAAAACAGCTCGGAATAAAGCCTTAATCATGAGGCGTTTGGTGAACCTAAAGCTACGGAGTGGAACTTCCGTTGCAGAACACACCAAAGAGTTCCAAAGCCCGGTGAACCAGTTGTCTGCAGTAGACATGCAACTGGCAGACGAAGTTCAAGCCCTCTTACTACTCAGATCTCTTCCTGATAGTTGGGAGACTCTGGTGGTTACTCTCAGCAACTCAGCTCCAGGAGGCAAACTTACCATGCATATGGTAAAGGATGCCCTATCAAGTGAAGAAGCCAGAAGAAAAGACATGGGCTCGGATCAAACAGAAGCCCTTGTCTCCCTGAGCAACGAGGAAGACATCATGAGAAACATCAAGGTGGGAGGAGAGGCAGAAGCAAAAGCAGAGGCAAATCCAAGGACGGGAAAAAGACATACAAGTGCTTCCAATGTGGCATAGAAGGCCACTTGAAGAAAAATTGCTGGAAACTGGAACGGGAGCAAGGACAAGGCAATAACCAGCCGAAGAAGAATGATGCGGAGACACTAGTAGTAACCACGGTAAATGTAGCTATATGCTCCGGCCAATAAGAAACATGCATTCACACCGCAACTCAGGATGTCAAATGGGTGGTAGATACTGCATCATCCTACCACGTCACTCCTCACAAGGATTTCTTCACATCATACAAAGCATGAGACTTTGGAGCAGTGAAGATGGGGAATACTAGTTCTTCTCATATTGTGGGAATTGGCGAAATACAGTTGCGGATGCAGGGTATACAATAACCATGAAGAATGTCAGACATGTTCCAGAACTTCGGCTCAACTTACTCTCGAGGGTAGCCCTTGACAAACAGGGTTATGCTAGCCACTTCAGCAATGGCACTTGGAGGATGATAAAATGTGCCATGGTCATCGCTCGAGGACACATCTGTGGAACCTTATACAAGACTCATGTGAAGATTTGTGCAGAAAGCCTAAATGTAGCTGAACCGGAGGCTTCTCAGAATCTGTGGCATCAGAGACTCGGTCACATTAGTGAAATGGGGTTGCCTACCTTGACAAAAAGGATCTAATCTCTGTCTCCAAAAATGCTGCTCTGGATCATTGCAACCATTGTCTATTCGGTAAGTAAAACAGAGTCTCTTTTAATTTCTTTTCTATAAAGAAATCAGAGTTACTCAGTCTGGTGTACTCTGATGTATGTGGTCCATTGGAGGTAAATTCACTAGGAGGTAATAAATATTTTCTGACTTTCATTGACGATGCTTCTCGGAAAGTATGAGTATATTTTCTGAAATCAAAGGATCAGGTCCTGGACTATTTCAAATTATTTCATGCCATGGTAGAACGTGAAACATGGAAGAAACTGAAGTGCCTTCGCACAGACAATGGAGGCGAATACACTTCCAGAGAGTTCGATGCCTACTGCGGAAGCCACGACATTCGACACGAGAGGACTGATCCACGCACCCCACAACACAATGGTGTCGCTGAAAGGATGAACCGCACCATTATGGAGAAAGTCAGAAGCATGATCAGCTTGGCTAAGCTGCCAAAGCCATTCTGGGGAGAAGCTGTTTGTGCCGCCTGCTACCTAATCAACAGATCATCATTTGTACCGTTGAACTTCGAGATTCCGGAGATAGTGTGGTCTGGTAAGAATCCCTCATATTCTCACCTCAGAATATTCGGATGTTTAGCATTTGCACATGTATCCAATGAGCTCAGGCAGAAGCTCGATGCAAGGACTACTCCATGCATTTTCATAGGCTATAGAGATGAGGAATTTGGATACAGGCTATGAGACCCGAAGGAAAGGAAAGTCATCAAAAGAAGGGATGTAGTGTTTCTCGAAGACCAAACAATATAAGACATTGAAAAGCCCAAGATGTCTTCTAAATCCAGTGCCGACAAAGCTGATGCAAATCCCGACACAACTCCAGCACCAACACTAGTGGTCACAGATGATGATAGGGTGCAAGACATGCTAGAAGCAGAACAGGAAGAGGAAGGAGATGTTGAGCAGGGGGAGCTGCAGCCTGCTCCATCAGAAGCTTCATGATGATTTACAGATCCTGATGACAACAGACAGCCAGAACCTCCAGTACGAAGATCTGAGCAAGGCCAGATTCCATCAGCCAGATACTCAGGATCATAATACATTCTGCTTACTGACAAGGAGCCAGAAACCTTCAACGAAGCTGTATCTCATAAAGACAAAGACAAATGGCTGCACGCAATGCAGGATGAGATGAAATCTCTGCAGAAAAACAACACTTATGAGATAGTCAAGCTCCCACATGGAATGAAGGCACTGAAGAACAAATGGGTGTTCAAGCTCAAGAAAGATGGCAGCGGAAAAGTGGTGAAACACAAAGCTCGGCTAGTGGTCAAAGGATTCCTACATAAAAAGGGAATTGACTTTGATGAGATATTTTCACCAGTGGTAAAAATGGCTTCAATATGAGTTATCCTAAGATTAGTAGCCAGATTGAACTTAGAGCTTGAAGATGGATGTAAAAACAGCATTTCTTCATGGTGATCTGAGTGAAGAAATCTACATGGAGCAGCCAGAAGGATTCAAGATTTCAGGAAAAGAAAACCTTGTTTGCAAGCTGAAAAGAGCTTGTACGGGCTCAAGCAAGCACCGAGGCAGCGGTACAAGAAGTTCGACTCATTCATGGTGGGTCAAGGCTATAAAGGAATTATAGCAGATCAGTGTGTATACACCGAGGCAGCGGTACAAGAAGTTCGACTCACTCATTGTTGGACAAGAAGCAGCGAAGATCAGCCAGCTGAAGAATGAACTCTCCAAGTCTTTCGACATGAAAGACTTAGGACCAGCTCAACAGATTTTGGGAATGGAGATTGTTCGTGACAGACAGAATAAGAAGTTTTGGCTTTCACAGGAGAGGTATATTGAACGGATAATCAGAAGGTTCGATATATAGAAAGCCAAACCAGTCAGCGTTCCGCTAGCGTACCATTTCAAACTGAGCAAGAGTTTGTGTCCCTCATCCAAGAAAGAGATAGAGGAGATGTCATCGATACCATATTCTTCAGTTGTTGGAAGTCTGATGTATGCAATGGTATGTACCAGGCCAGATATTGCACACGCAATGGGTGTAGTGAGTCGTTTCTCTCTAACCTTGGAAAGCAACACTGAGAGGCAGTCAAATGGATTCTCAGGCACCTCAAGGGTACAACGAAGTTTCATATGTGTTACGGGGGAGCTGATCCGATCTTGGAAGGCTATATATATTCAAATATGGCAGGAGATCTTGATGGTAGGAAATCTACATCAGGTTTCATCTACACTTTTGCATGGGGAGCTGTGTCATGGGAGTCAAGATTACAGAGGTGTAAAGCTGAGGCAGGAAAGGAAATGTTGTGGTTAAAGCATTTTCTCCAAGAGTTAGGGATCAAGCAGACATAATACAAGATACATTGTGACAGTCAGAGTGCTCTGGACTTGAGAAAAAACTCAATGTATCATTCCCGGACGAAACACATTGATATTCGATATCATTAAATACGCGATGTGGTGGATCAACAACTGCTGAGATTAGTAAAGATCCATACATATGAGAATCCAGTCGACATGTTAGCGTTAGTGGTTACCCGAGACAACCTAGAGTTGTGCAGAGACATAACCGAGATAATTTTCAGATGATGATGGTTTCAGATGCAGCTGGAGGGGGAGAATTGTAATGAAATCCAGCAAGCACAAACCAACAGGTCACTTTCGGTGCTCCAGCTAGCAAAGGTTTCGACCACCATGCATGAAGACATGCTACTTTCAGTGGTGCCAGCAAGGTTGAAGAAAAATGGAGCAAACAAACAAATTGACTCCATGAAATCAGGAGTAAAATATGGGTGAACAGTAACCTATCATTGCCTATAAATTCAGCCTTCAAGTGTGATTAGGATGTATCCCAAAGAGTGTAAATTACAGAGAGTTGTAGTGAGGTTTTCATTTGTTAAAGTTTTTGTAAATTTTGTTTCTATTCTTGAATGTAATAGAATTGAATTCGGTTTTTCCTCAAATCCTCTCTAAAGTGATCAGTGAATCACAACACAATTCCTATATTTTGATTAATTAAATATATTAAATATATTTGTTAATCCTAATGCCACCAAAAACCCAACCACACACATCCAAACACAAGCTCAAACCCAAACCTTGATTTTCCAATTTAATACGAGTGTTTATTGTATTCTTATAAACTTTCTATTTTCTATGTATTTCTCCAATATGAGCTATACAAACTTCTTACAATTATACTTATCATTGTTGTTGTTTTTTTATTTGATATTTGATCACTCAACAAACTAAATTGAAGTAACTGTCAAGTTTTGCTCACAAACCTGATAAGGATTTAATGTGTAGCAACTAGCACCTAATTGTACTACTCGCATAATATGCAACAACACTTATATAAAAAAGCACTTTAATGCCACGTACATGCAAAGCAAATTTGGTTCAGAATCCGAGGCCATATCTCGGGGACTCGAATCAAAAGTTTCATGAAACAAAATCAATAAACATCATTTTAGTTTCATTTAAAATAAGGTTGGAAAATGAACCAATTTTTTTAAAAAAAATTTATTTCTAAATTCAAGTATTATTTATTAATATTTTCAAGATATTGGAAAAATTCAATTTATTAAATTTTGAATTGATATTTTTAGTGTGATTTTTCAAATCCGAACTTAAATAAAAATAACAATTAAAATATAATTGGACTTTTCAAAGTCTAGCTCGTTCGCCAATCCTAATTCAGAACCCTTCTTAGCAGTTGAAAGTTCAGCTGAAAATTTTCCAACAACAGGTGTAGGAACATGAGAATTTGTAAACAATAAGCTAACAACAAACTTGCTAATATAAACACTCATGTCACATGTTCGAATCTATAGTATGGGAAGCCTCGAATCATCGGTAGTCAAAAGCACGAATCCCAATTCATGTAATCAACTCAAACCCAGTTAAATTAGTTGCTGTAAATCTTTTAAACTTTTTAGCAACTGTAATGAGTGTGGGAACCAGCATGCATGCATGAGTCATGCACATCTTTCCAGCAAGCATCAACAACCAATCAACCTTTGAAGACTAATAAAAAAGTTGCCAAGACAACTTTAGGTGGTGATTGCCATGATTTTAGGGATGGCTTTAAGTTGGCAAAAACAAGTGGCACTGTAGCACACGTTTTTGCCCTATAAAAGGAAGCTTGAATCTCAGTTGTTAGCATCCAAAAGTGTGTTGAGAGAGTGTTAAGTGAGGTTTTTAATTTGTAAAGTTTAAACACTTGAATTCTATTATTGTAAGTAATAGAAATGATTTCGGTTTTTCCTCAAATACACTCTAGAATGATCAGTGAATCACAACAAGTGGTATCAGTAGCTTTGGTTATACTTTGGGGGTAGTAAAACCGAAGAACGGAGCTCAGTTCGGAAAATTTGGGTTATGATAAAGTTGTCAAAAATTATTTTTGAGCATACCATCAACTAGTTCACGTCGAGACGAGTTCGGTGGTAATTTCCGGCGATCAAATGGACGTCCGAGGAGCCCGCAAGCGACGCCACGCATCAGAGAGTGAAGCCCACTCTCGCCACGCGCCACACTCGCGTCTGGAGGTTGAAGACTATTACATGGCGTCCACGTCAATGCCACGTTAGCACACGTCAGCGCCCAGTTGGTGCCACGCCATCACACAGTCAGCAGCCACGTCATCCGCCACGTCAGTAAATCGGTCCCACTTTTGCCACGTCATCAGCCACGTGTCAGCAACGTCAGCAAACCTGATAAATTTCACTAAGCCCCCAGAAGTCTTTGAATTTTACAATTTAGCCCCAGAAGTTTTAGAATTTTATAAATTAGTCTCTGAGTCGGATTTGGACCAACGAAGTGTCTAATCCACCATTTTCGACCATTCTGGACGCAACAGTGACCTCTGATTTGTGAAATTCATCCTCGATTTTAACCTATTTTCATTTTAAACTTTAAAACTTAAAATGAAAATGGAAGATTCCCCTTCTGGTGCAATGATCAAGCTGACAGCAACTAATTACTCCCTCTAGAGACCTCGGATGATAGATTATTTACAATGTAAAGATTTATTTGATGTTATCGAGGTGAAGAGAGTGAGACCAGAATCTGTTAAAGAGTATGACTTTAATAAACTCAATAATAGAACTATGGGTCAGATTAGACAGTGGATCGGTCACAATGTCTTCCACCACGTAGCTCAGGATACAGATGCTTACGAAATGTGGAGGAAATTGGAAGACATGTTCCAAGCCAAAACAGCTCGGAATAAAGCCTTAATCATAAGGCGTTTGGTGAACCTGAAGTTACGGAGTGGAACTTCCGTCGTAGAACACACCAACGAGTTCCAAAGTTTGGTGAACCAGTTATCTGCATTAGATATGCAACTGGCAGACGAAGTTCAAGCCCTCTTGCTACTCAGATCTCTTCCCGATAGTTGGGAGACACTGGTGGTTACTCTCAGCAACTCAGCTCCAGAAGGCAAACTTACCATGCATATGGTAAAAGATGTCCTGTCAAATGAAGAAGCCAGAAGAAAAGATGTGGGCTCAGATCAAACAAAAGCCCTTGTCTCGGAGCATCGAGGAAGACAACATGAGAAAAATCAAGGAAAATGGAGAGGCGAAAGCAAAAGTAGGGGCAAATCCAAGGACGGGAGAAAGCCTACATACAAGTGCTTTCACTGTGGCATAGAATGCCACCTAAAGAAGAATTACCGGAATCTGCAACGAGAGCAGGGACAAGGCAATAACCAGCCGAAGACGAATGATGCGGAGACACTACTAGTTACCACATGAGATCTAGCTATATGCTCCGGTCAGGAAGAAGCGTGCCTCCACACCGCAACTCAGGATGTCGAATGGGTGGTAGATACTGCAGCATCCTACCACGTCACTCCTCACAGTGATTTCTTCACAACATACAAAGCATGAGACTTTGGAGCAGCGAAGATGGGGAATATCAGTTCTTCTCAGATAGTGGGAATTGGTGAAATACAGTTGCGGACATATATAAGGTATACAATAACCCTGAATGAGGTAAGACATATTCCAGAACTTCGGCTCAACTTACTCCCGGGGGTAGCCCTTGACAAACAGGGTTATGATAGTCACTTTAGCAATGGCACTTGGAGAATGATAAAAGGTGACATGGTCATCGCTCGAGGACATATTTGTGGAACTTCATACAAGACTCATGTGAAAATATATGCAGAAAGCCTCAATGTAGCTGAACCGGAGGCTTCTCAGAATCTGTGGCACCAGAGACTCGGTCACATGAGTGAAATATGGTTGTCTACCTTGACAAAGAATGATCTAATCACTGTCTCCAAAAATGCTGTTCTGGATCCTTGCAATCACTATTTTTCGGTAAGCAACATAGAGTCTCTTTCAATTTCTATTCTACAAGAAAATCGGAGTTACTCAGTCTAGTGTACTCTGATATTTGTGATCCATTGGAGGTAAATTCACTAGGCGGTAATAAATACTTTCTGACTTTCATTGACGATGCTTCTCGGAAGGTATGGGTGTATTTTCTGAAAACAAAAGATCAAGTCTTGGACTACTTCAAACTATTTCATGCCATGGTCGAGAGTGAAACATGGAAGAAACTGAAGTGCATTCGCACAGACAATGGAGGCGAATACACTTTCAGAGAGTTCGATGCCTACTGCGGTGTAGGCACTGCATTTTTGCATATAAGTACCTATGATGAGTCTCATTTGGAGACACTACCTTTTAAGTCACGGGAAACAGATGTCGGAAGGGGAAATTCAGAATAGGCATGTCATCAGATTCATTTCACGAGTTCACTGTTTTCGTTCATGCTGTGTTCGTTACTTCGTTCGAACGTCAGGCAAATTGCGGGCGTTCGTGTAGCGTTCGAACAGCGTCGGTATTTCTGGTTTTGCTGCTAGCCTCACACCTAAGCCCAATTAGCCCACCAAAGCCCATAAACCACATCCAAATTAATAAAACACATATTTAACACATGGGGAATTAAATAAAATCTAAAAATCACATACCAAATTAAAATAAATATCAAATAAAATCATGCCTAATTAAAATCAATCAAAATTATTTTATACCAAACTAAACAAATATTATGCCTAATCCAAACAAATTAAATATATTAACTTCCTAATTAACCAAATCTTGTCCCCCCCCCCCCCCCCTCAATCTTTTGTTTTCCTTGTTTAACACCAAATCATATCTCATCTTTATTGCATGATCTCTCATTCCTTCTCCAACATGGACTCACCCTAACCTTTGCCTATAAAAAAACCCTTCACCACACATCTAAACCCCTACCATATTGATACAAACCATAAAAATTCCGCAAGGCATTGACACCCTAGCTCATTCACACAGAAAACTCCTAGTTCATTCACACAAGAAAGACCAAAGCTCATTGACACAACTGAACTCACACTCACAACCCTCACAAATCATACACACAGCCGAGAC
>SKCR01006049.1:0-56349 GCA_019454045.1 Zanthoxylum bungeanum | reverse complement strand
ATATCACTAAACCAATTTAGTTTCAATCTAATCGTAATCAGATCGAATACGTATATAAAAATAAGAGGTGCAACCACAAATAAGTAATATTATGGAATAAATGGATGTTCGTATTCATGAATCAGACATAAATACGGTCCGGATTGGCGCTCTGAGCACCAACCCCAACAATACCATTATGATTACATCAAAATGATAGTTCCAAGAACACAATGCTTGCTTCAACCCATAAATGGATCGATTAACTTGCAAACCTTGTTTGCTTGTTTTGGTACGACAAAACCATCAGGATGTTGTAAACATCCTCCAAAAGGTTTCCGTTTAAGGAAAGCGATTTTGACGTTTAGCTGCCATATTTCATAAATGAAACATGCAGCATTAGCAAGCATTATCCAAATGGATTTAACCATGGCGACGAGTAAAAGGTTTTGTCGTAATCGACATAATGTTGATAACGATACCTTTTCGCTACAAGCCTAGCTTAGTACGTTGTATGTTGCCATCCATGTATGTCTTCCTTGAAGACTTATATAGTACCAATAGACACAATACCTTCCGGTACATCAACCAGTGTCCAAACTTGGTTGGTATACATGGAATCCATTTCGGACTTCATGGCACTTTGCCATGATAGGGAGTCGATACCTTGTATCACTTCCTCATACGTAGTCAGTTCGTATTCCTCAATAAGATTGACATCTTTATGAGGTGTGATCAGAAACCCATACCTCCCAGGTTATTTCTGACTCTCTCCGACTTGTGCGGTTCTTGTGTATTCGAAGATTATTGGTATAGTTTCATCCCTGATGAACTATTTGTGTTCCGTTAAGGAATCAGTGCCTGGAATAGTATTACTCTGATTTTCATCGAGTTTTACTTTCCTCCCACTTACCACTGCATATAGGTATTCCTCTTAGGAAAACCACATGGCGAGCAACAATTACATTGTTCTCTAGTGAGTTTTATAAGTACTATACTTTGGTTTCGCTAGGATAACCTACAAAATAGACACTTATCCGATTTGGGTTTTAGTTTGGTATCATCCAAACATATGCCCAACATTCCCAAATCTCCAGGAATGAGAAAACCCAGTTTCTTTCCTGTTCATATCTAATATGAAGTCTGTCAAACAGATTTTCATGGAACCTTATTCAATATAAGTATTGCACTGTTTAATGCGTATCCCTTGAAGGAAAATGGTAGCTCAGAGCGACTCATGATTAACCTTACTATGTCCAACAAGGTTCGGTTTCTCTGTTCGGACACACCGCTCAATTGAGGTGTTCCGGGAGAAGTCTACTGTGAAAGAATATTATACTCTTTCAAGTAATTGAGAAACTTATTGCTTAAGTATTTTCATCACGGTCCAATCGTGATGTTTTAATACTCTTGCCGGTTTGTTTTTCTACTTCGTGTCGAAACTCTTTGAATTTATCAAAAGTTTCTGATTCGTGTTTCAAAAAAAACACATAACCATAACGCGATGCCACATCCGTAAAGGTTACGAAGTGTTCATATCCACCTCTAGCCTAGCTAGACATGGGCCCACTTGTGTCACTATGAACGAGGGCTAACAGATCGGTGGCACTTGCACTTTTACCAACTAAAAGGTGTTTTAGGCACTTTGCCTAATAAACTAGGTTCGTAGACATTATTTGAATAGAATCAAATATGTCCAAGTACTCACTCTTCGAAAGTGTGGATATACGAGTCTTGTTAATGTGTCCCAGACAACATTGCCATAAATAAGTCTCATCTAATTGATTCAGTTTGAGCTATTTGTTTGTCATGTCATACGTTTGAGATTCATTTATATTCAAAATATAAATACTGTCATTCACATCTAATGTGTTTATCTCAATATCATCTTTATAAAATAAAACACTTAGTGTTCTAGAATATAAAGGTATACCCGCAACGGGTTAAACTTAGATATAGAGATAATGTTTCTAGTCAAACTAGGTACATTTTAACAGTTTCCTAATTTAAGTACATGCCCAAAGGGTAGTTACTAAACTTAGGATTCTACGGTTAAAACAACGACTCTCGTCCCGTTTCCGATTCGCAGGTAAATCTTAACTGAAGTCATTCTCCTACTAATCAGCAAATTCTGCACATCAGTACATATCTATGTACCACATCTAGTATCAAAATCCAATTTTGAAACTAATAGTGAACATGTGTATGACAAAAATATTTGAAGCCGGAGCCTTGTCCCTCTTCATTTCCTTCATGTCTACCTTGTCCATACGGCAGTCACGCTCCAGTGACCCCGTTTGCCACAGTTTAGGCAGACATCTTGGGATA
Organism: Zanthoxylum bungeanum; assembly: GCA_019454045.1. Taxonomy (NCBI): domain Eukaryota; kingdom Viridiplantae; phylum Streptophyta; class Magnoliopsida; order Sapindales; family Rutaceae; genus Zanthoxylum; species Zanthoxylum bungeanum. The sequence goes on along the minus strand of SKCR01006049.1, from coordinate 54,042 downwards.
TGTCCTATGTCGTCCTAGAAGACTTGTGATGATTTTACCTTTGCCCCTTTAGAAGCTCTGGCTCTACCTCCTAGAGCATAGCCATCAACTCTCCAAGAGTTTATTCTTGGTTCATAATGAACCTGCCCCAGATTTCGGGTAGAGACTATAAGATCAAATTTTTGGCAGTCTCAGCCACGTAGGTAATGCCCAGCTAACCTAGCTGATCTATGTCAGCAATCATCTACGACACCTAGTGCTTGACAGATGTACCCTCTGACATACACGAGCTAAAGAGCTTCTTATGCAATTTGTACTTCTAAGATCTAAGAATAGATCTATGAAGATCTTTAATTTCATCATCATGGTTCAAGGATCTAATCCTTAATTTTGACGACAGAATTAAAGTGTCATTGCGGTAAGCATAAAGGATTGAGCACTAAAGTTATCATCACATGAATCTTCTAAAGATCATGTTCTACTATTTGCTCAACTCCGGGCTTAGGCCCAAGAGGTTTCTCTATCAAATAAAGTAACTCCTCAGTTCCCAGGACTATCCTGAGGTATTATTCCCAATTTGAAAATTAAAGCCCCTTAAAGACATTTCCTCACAGGATTATGTTTTAAACGCTAATCTTTCAGTTATCTTGATTTCAATAGTCCAACTATCCAATCAACGATTTCAGGTACTATTGATTATGATGATTACTATAGTCTAACTATATAATCAACTATAATTTGATTGGTTAAATTCAAATATATATTGATTACTATAATCTAATTATACAATCAACTATAAATTGAAGTAGTTTGAATACAGTCCAACTGTTTAATTTAAAACAACGATTAAATATTGGTCCAACTAATATATTTATTTAAGTAATGACAAAAAATTGAAATGAGCGCGTATTGGCAAGTATCTAGACGAAATTGCAAATTTAATACTTGCCTCCCACTATTTTTTCAGCGAGCCTCTAACCCTCTGTTGAGTACTCAGGAAAATTTGTTTCCTAGTGTGCTAGGATCCCGTTAAATAACACACAACCTTGACTTTGGCCAACAAGCTGTATGATATTTAACTAGGTAGATCTCTAAGATCAATTGGATCTCATCCAATACCTAGATCCAGTAGGTGGACATCCAAATCCGAAACACATATCTAATATATGCCAATATATCCAATATATTCCCTAACCTTTTTCCTCTGAATCAATTAAGCCTTGGCTTTGGCACAACAAACTTAATGATTCCAGTTAAGCGGGACCCATTGACCTTGGAAAGCTTCGTAATCGATGTCGATGGACAAGAAGTGATCTTGACTTTGGCCAACAAATCACAACTTGGACAAGACATGCGATATGGAACAAAGCCTTCATGATTCAAACACATCCGCGATGGACAAAGGTCTTGACTTTGGCCAACAAACCAGTGCCAATCTTGGATCTTGAGAATGAATCATTCAATGGAAAGAAAAACGCTTAATATTTGTTGAGGGTTTTTCGCGTAATTGGCAACCGATGAATTATCTTTGATTAGGTCTCATCATACACCCTTAAACATGCATTCTAAAAGCATAATAAGGCGCGATAAATAAATTAATAATGATATGCGGATGGATATTTAAAACAACTTGTTCCTAGAACAAATCTCTCATTTTCCTCTCTCCCGCTAGCACAACTCTTACTTCTACCCAATTACATAACACTTCTAAAGAAACCTCATTTACATTGAGGGGAATATGTGAGAAGAGAAATACAAAGAATCAAGAGGTAATAGGCAGGACACGCAGGTCCAATTTAATAAATTCTAAATTTATTACAACAATTTCCAAAATTGCCCTCACCATCTAATATCCATCCGATATACATTATTCATACATCACATCCATGTATTCACACAAAGCATGTTATCAATCAATCTAATCCAATTAATTAATATGAAATTAATGACCATCCAATGTTCAAACAACGATTTGATTTGCACGAGTCCGACTCGTTTAAGAATAAGTACTCAAAATACGAATTCTTGAATTATATCAAAGTACAATATTAAATCCAATTTAATTTGTATTCAATACTAATTCTTTATTTAATTCCAAATTAAATAATTACACTTTATTAATGAGCCTTTACAACTTAGATTCTAAATCTAATCTTTACGGGTCTCAAAGCCCAATTAACATCCAATGTCAATTTAATTAAAGACCAATGGGTTTTCAATTAATTTATAAGGCATAGACTTTGGCAACCAAATCCCAATAAGGAATCACCCTTTTGCCAAAAATCAATTTAGGCCCATTAGGCCCAATTAAAATATTAAATGCCCATTTAATCATATTTGGACTTTATGGAAATGGTTTTAGGCCCAATTGGATCCAACCAATTAACCTAAACCAAACTTGGCCCAACCAAGCCCATTAAGCCCAAATACAACTTTATTAGCCCAATTCCAAATTTAGCCCAACTAATTAAATTCCAATATTCCAAATATCATAATTCAATTAACTAAAAAGCATTAGCCATAATCAACTACTTAAATCAATATTTCCAAAATACCAATTTACATAATTAATCATGCTTTCTAATTATCAATTCATGTCCAACATAATTGAAGCAAAATCAATCCCATTCATGCTTTGAAGCTCACGACAATTAGAGGGATTTTAAATCTGATTTCGATTTTCATCCAATTAAATCCAAAATCAATTTATCTCATGTCTTCCAACTCATCCAATGATCAAAAAACAAAATTACCATGACATTAGGGCATCTCAAACTTTCGGCCAAGCCAAACTTTTGTGGAAAAAATAATCCAATTCAATTTTCATCAAATTGATCATGCATAACTCTAAGTTATCATCATTCAAGCATAATCAAACAATCAATTTTATCAAATCATGCTCAAATAAAATTTACCCAAATTTTACCCTAAATCAATTTCATGCTTAATAATGGCTCTGATACCATTGTTGTGTTTTCTAGGTCAAACCAAGATCAAATTAAGCATATAAACGTGTGAATACATCAAAATAAAGTAGCGGAAATACTCACTTTGATCGGCTTTTGGATGCGATGAACACAAAAAATCTTCATGAGTTTCGGCCAAGCCATCCATGGTAGTCCTCATTGTGTTGTTCTTCAAGCTCCAAGCTTTGAGAATGATGATTCCATGCTCATGAATGAGTTTCCCTATCACCTTTGTGAGACTCCTTGTGTGTGCTAGCATCATTGAAAAATTGCAACAATTTTTCTATTTCCCCTTGTGTAACTCTCGGCCATGAGAGAAAATGGAGAAAGAGAGAAAAATGGCTTGTTTCCGTGAGGAGGGGAGAGGGAGAGAAAATGTGTTGTGTGGTTTTTGATTTCAAAAATCAAATACATCTTACACTTTTCCAAAAAGTGGTACAAGGCTTTAAAGTCTTCCAACAACTCCCATCAATCACAAAAGTGACAAGCATCACATCACTCAAAGTTATGTGACTTACATCACAAGAATGACTAATGATGTGAAGCGTGATGTGACTTGTGGGCCCCACTTGATTCAAAATACGAGTGGGCCCGCAAACACTCATGGGCTCGGGTTCGCTAATTCTGAATTAACGAATTTTCCGTTGTAACGTAATTAAATCAAATTTAATTAAATAATTATGTCTAGCAAAATTACTATTCACGTCGCTCGCGAATTAATTCTAAATCAATTGGTTCGCCCGAATTAAAATCTAATTTTAATTTCGCGTCGAAATCTAATTTCGCTTAATATATCGAATATATATTAATTTATCGATTAATTCCAAATTAATCGCTCTCTCTTTAAATAATATTTTATCCCAGATAAAATATCTCCGTAATTAATCCTAGATTAATTTTCTCTCTCTTATAATTAATCCTAGATTAATTATGTGTGAGTCATACGTCATCGGTGAATCTTCGGGAAGCGACCCATGAGATCCCTGGATATGTTGGCAGTAAATCCTTTCATCGGACTATCCGAACACGTACGTACCGAGTCTACTACATTTTACCGATTTACAAGACATGGTTGGCTTCTAGCAAAGCACCGTGCTTACCCAATTCTCCAGAAATATTCTTAAAGGAATATGTAATCTATATCAGCGCGTAGTATACATAGTATTGCGTATTGTGATCCAGTATCGGATGTCACGAGCTAGGCCTGAGGCTGGAATTGTGTCTGTTGGGGTTGGTGCTCAGAGCGCCAATTCCCGGTTGTATTTCTTATGAATACTTCTGTAAAACATTATATTATGAATAATATATGCAGTTTCTATAATATAATCTATCTTATTAAATGGTAAAAGACGTATTGACCTTAGAATGATTAGTCATGATCCTGTTGCAAAAGCGTCGCAACGGACATTGAGTAGTATCATGACGTTGTCGTATATGGAATATATGATTCCAATCATTTCTCAATGAACCATTAGTCTTGGAGACTAGTATAGACGTGTAGGTGTTTATAGCGGATAAACACTGAACGACTCACCGAAGATTCTTAATGGATGGTACACCAGCGTCAATAAGAATCTTCTCGGGTTGAGTAGCACTTGTGATTCTTAGACTTGAGATGCCATTGTGGGCACATGAGACATCTTCTACACTTAGATGGCAGTAGTCACGTCACCGATCTATTAGATCAGACATCCGTCTGTTCGTTGGGTGTAGACAGATCCTCAAGGTGTCCTATGTGTATCAAGATAGGTTCCGTCAGTTCTGTGTATCAGTGCATAGGTAGTCCATATGATTAGCAATCAGATAAAACCATGCACCCGTGGTAAAGTTTAGAAGCTAGTTCTAAACATTCTTTTAGAGATTGCTAATGGAATAGTCGACTGGATAATCCCCGTAGAGATTTGAAGTTTACATCTATATCTCTGGGATTTATCCGGATACCTGTGACGGAGGAATTATACATTTTCCATGATCTCGACCTGTATGGTTCAGCGAGATTATCCGTGATCGTCATATCTACGGGTGGATAGATTATGGACACGAAATTAGATTTCGTGACAGATATACCTGAATATAGAGAGTCTCAATAATGAAACATACTCGTAGAGCACTAGAGCAACATTAATAAATAATATTGATTATTTATAAAGTCGTTTAAAGGTTAAACGCAAGATACGTGCTAAAGGGACTAGACTAGATAGTCATTTGCCTAATTATTGTGTATTTACATTTAATACTTGATTAATTTAAATACACATTAATTAATAGTCAAAATGAGTTATTTGACTTATATCCTAAATGAATATATGTTTTTAATATTTAATGTAAATATTTACATATATTTAAATATTTGTATTTGATTAATTAATTAATTATTTAATTGTTAAATGATTAAATTAATTAAAATATAAATATCTTACAATAGGATATTTGAAGTAAATGATATTAGTTGCCTTTTTTGACTTAATTAAATATCTAATAAAGTGTTATTTGGATATTTATGCAACTTGACTAAATTAAAGTGAAATGAAATGAAATGAATTTGGTGTTTTTGTTTTTGTTTTGACAATTTCGGCCAAGGCAATATTTACCACAAGTATATATTGTTTTATTTTCATTTCATTTGTTAACCTAATACACTTTACAAAAGAAAACTCCATTGAAGAAACTAAAGAAAGCTTGAGAAAAGAAAGATAAATCAAGAAAGCTTGGAATTTTAGTAAGTTTCTTGAACTTGTTATTAGAAAGGAAAATATTCCTTAGGTTCTAGGCTTCAACATGTGATGTTCTTAGATATTTATTTCTTTATTTCTTTGTGTTTTGTTGATGGAAGTTTTGATTGAAGTGTTGAGTATGTATGGTGAAGGAAGGTTGTGACTATTGTAGTTGTAAACTTTCTTTTAAGGTTTTGGAAACCATGTTGCTAATCTAGAGTTGTTGACCCACTCTAAGATGACCTAGATTTGATCTTGAGTTGTTTCATTGTGTTGATACTTGGATTGGATGTAAGAATGAAGATTGAAACAATTGATTTAACTAATTGGTCTAATTTGTCCAATTTGATGAAATTGAAAAATTAGGGTTCATGACCAATTCCAAATTTGGGGCTTTTCATATATGTTGTGTATTTAGATGTGTATATGATGCATATAAAGTTTCATGTTGATTGGATTACATTTGGATGTGTTTTGAGACATGAAATGACAAAAGGCACAAAATGCCCACCTTAGGTGCATTCGGCCATGTGAGTCAAATTGGGGATTTTGGTTGCTTTTGGTGTTTTGATGTTTTGAACATGCTAAGTTCATCTTAGAATGATTTAGAATCATTCAAAATTGATTTGATCAATTTCAGACTAAAATGGACAAAAATACCAAGTAAGGGTAATTGGTTAAATTCACTTAAATATGATTTATTGAATTTTATTTCATAATTTGATTATTGGAATATTAAATAAATATGTTTATTTAATTAATCCGAGAAAAATTTTTGAAATTGCAAAATATGATTTTCCACCGCTTCCGCTGCGTTACCGGATTTAGCCCCTAAAAACCCCTACAAAATGGTATCAGAGCAAGTCTGATTCTAGGCCACCTAAAATGATTAGCCCTCATTGAATCAATGTTTAATCATGTTTTTTTGACTTTATGCATGCTTATTATAATCTAATTTGGTTAGATTTAGGTGTATGACACTTAGCGGAAAATCCCTAATTAAAAGGTTTAATGTAATTATGTATTTGATGCATGTTATGTGGTCCGTCTTGTCAATACGGTTTTATGAATTTCTCTTTGTGACTACATCCGAGACCGTGCCTCTGCTGTGCGGTGTAGCCGATAGAGATTTATTTATACGGATGTATATCAGATAATAGGTAAATTCAAGTAAAAAGCGGAATTCTGAACGTGCCCTAGCTGTCAGGATTACGTAACTAACTTGAGTTTATCATTGACGAGTTTAACCTTGGTACGTCTCCTTGTGGGCCTGCCTTCGCAGCGAGTGATTGACAAATGAGTTGTCTACCTGATGAATATACATAGGCGAGACCGTGCTCTGCTGTGAGCCGAAATATATTCACGGGATCCACTTTCACATTTGTATTTAATTTAATTATTAAATCTTTGTATTCTGTTTGGGGATTATAGTATTGCATGATTTAGTGGGAGGGGCATTTTTAGATTAAAAATCCATGATCTAGTTTATGCTTTTGATATTATATGAAACTGCTTATTTTCTACTAACCGTTTTTCGTGATCTATATGATAGATTGGCGATGCCGGCAACAATCCACAAATCAGTTTGCGCGTATGCTAGATGCGAACAAACTGAAAGACGCTGAGAAGAGAACTCGCTGACTGGGAATTGGATTTGAGGATTGTCCTCGATTCCGAAAAGCTGGGATATGTTCTTGAGGGTCCGTTGCCGCTTGCTGTGGGTGCGGATGCTTCGGAGGAGGAACGCCAAGTTTTTGAAACTTGGAAGGATGATGATTAAGGGTTAAATCATTATCCTTAGTTCGCTTTCTCCGAAACTCAAGCAACAGTACTATGGTATGCTAGATTCTTATAGTATGATGACGCGATTGAGACAATCGTTTGAGAACCAAGAACAAGTGATTATTCACAAAGTCGCCATGGAACTGTTCCATACGCGTCTGGATGAGGGGCAAAGTGTTAGCCCACATGTCTTCAAATGATCGATTTGATCGATCAATTGAGGCAACATAATCTCATCTTGAATGACATTCTCGGTAGGAGTGTCATTCTTGGTTCTCTACCAGCTTCATTCGCCAGTTCGTGATGTACTTCAACATGCACGGGAATGTCTGTACTACCAGGAGCTACATAGGATGTTGCTCACGGCAGACAGAATATGACCTTAAGAAGGGAAAGCAAGTACCGACCGACCTCCTAGAACTACTTCTCTTTCGGCTTCTTCCCAAGGATGGTCCAAGGGAAAGAAGAAGAAATGGGGAAGAAGAAGAAGGCTTTCGGTCCTCAACAACAGGCGAAAATTGCTAAGCCCAAGAGGGCTTCTGAAGACAAATACCACCACTGCGGCAAAGTCGGGCATTGGAAAAGGAACTGTCCTGATTACATCGCCCAGCTGAGGAGAGACAGAGCATCTACATCAGGTACTTTTATTTTTCCAGTTATTGATTTATCTTTGGCTTGTGAAAGCCGTTACATCCAACTGGATTTTAGATTCTGCTTGTCCCATTCACATTTGCAATTCGTTGAGTGCTGAATGAAGGAAGTAGGAGGCTGAAGCCCGGGGAGATGCAGTTGCGGTTCGGGAGTGGAGACTCTTTGGATGCAGTTGCAGTGGGGAGTATGCGAGATCTCATTGCCGAATGAGACACTTTTGTTAAATGAATGCCATTTTGTACCTGGATGTGTAGCTAATATTATATCACTTTTGTATTGGATACAGAAGGCTTTTGTATTAATATTAAGAACAATTCTTTATATTTATATGATAGTAATAATATTCAGATCCTTTGTTGTCCAAATCAGCATGGTCATTATACATTGCAAACTTCAAAAGATATATTAAATATTGGAGTTAATAAACGTAGTTTACCTGTAATTAATAATACTGAACTTTGGCATATGAGACTTGTCAACATTGGCGTTAAACGCCTTACCCAATTGGTTAGGAATGGTTTGATACAAGATCTTACCATTGAATCCTATCCAACTTGTGAATCCTGTATTCAGGGTAGGATGACCAAAGCCCCATTTTCTGGTGTTGGACACCGCGCCACTAACTTACTGGAACTCATACATTCTGATGTATGTGGTCCACTAAGTCAAACTGCTCACAGTGGTTATTCGTACTTCGTTACCTTTACCGATGATCTGTCACGGTACGGTTATGTCTATTTGATGAGACATAAATCGGAAACTTTTGAAATGTTCAAAGAGTTCCGAAATGAAGTAGAAAAACAAACTGGTAAATATATTAAATGCATTCGATCAGATCGGGGCAGCGAATATATGAGTGGTGAGTTCATGGATTATTGAAAGGATAATTAGATTCTCGCTCAATATACTCCTCCGGGTACTCCACAGCACAATGGAGTGCCTGAGAGGAGAAATCAGACTTTATTGGATATGGTCCGATCAATGTTGAGTTTCACAGATTTGCCCTATTATTTATGGGCTACTCTCTCTTAACAGCCGCACATCTTTTGAACAAGATTCCTTCAAAAGCTGTTCCTACGACTCCGTATCAGATATGGTTCGGTAGGAGACCAAATCTTAATTATATTAAGGTTTGGGGTTGTCCTGCCTATGTCAGGGTGACTCAGCAAGATAAGCTTTCGCCTCGAGGGCAAAAGTTTAGGTTTGTCGGATATCCTTCGAATACGAGGGGATATCTGTTATATGATACCGAGCATCGAAATGTGTTCGTAGCTCGCTTCGCAAAATTTCTAGAAGTAGAATTTTTGTCAGAAGGTGGTAATCATAGACAGTTGAGCTTGATGAAGTCCAACCTGGAAAACAACGAACCAACGGAGGAACCTGAAGTTCAAGTAGATGAAGGACCTTCAACACACACACTCCGTAGGTCGGAAAGGGTATTAGACCTCCTGAACGCTTGTATTTGATACAAGAAAAGAGTCGGATGTTCTCTTAGTTGGAAGAGACAGATCCTTTCACCTATAGAGAATCGATGTTGGACATCGACTCCATGAAATGGCAAAGTGCCATGAAATCCGAGATAGACTCAATGCATGAGAATCAAGTTTGGGACTTGGTTCCGCTTCCCGAAGGAATTGTTCATATCGGTTGTAAATGGGTTTACAAGAGGAAGTGCGGGCCTGATGGTGAGGTTGAAACTTACAAGGCCCGACTGGTAGCAAAAGGTTACACGCAGCGACCTGGCGTCGACTACGATGAAACTTTTTCACCAGTTTGCAATTGCTTAAGTCTATCCGGATTTTGCTTTCTATTGTGTGTATCATGACTACGAGATTTGGCAAATGATGTCAAAACGGCTTTTCTAAATGGATTATTGATGAGAACATTACAAGGAACAGCCGGAAGGTTTCGCATCCAGCGAAACCTCGGGTATGGTATGTAAGCTTAAGAAGTCCATTTATGGACTTAAACAATCTTCACGAAGTTGGAATCTTCGATTCGACGAGATTATTAGATCGTCTGGTTTTCTCAAGAATTCGGAAGACTCTGTGTGTATCAGAAGGCCAGTGGGAGCATGGTCGTATTTTTAGTCCTATATGTTGATGACATCCTGATCATTGGGAATGATTTAGGTATGTTACAAAGCGTCAAAGCATACCTCTGTAAGAATTTCTCCATGAAGGACCTGGGAGAGAAGCTTCCTATGTTTTAGGGATAAAACTCTATAGAGATAGACAAATGAGGCTGATTGGGTTATCCAATCAACGTATAGATAAGATCTTGGAACGGTATAGTTTTGTAACTGTAAGACAGCAAACATACCGTTCAGACATGGGATACATCTTTCTAAGAAGATGTGTCCACAAACAGAAGATGAGAAGGTTAGAATGTCTAACCAACCTTATGCTTCGTGTTTGGGTAGCATAATGTATGCCATGTTGTACGAGGCCTGATATCAGTTTCACTGTTAGCATAACAAGTAGATACAGTCCAATCCAGGTAATGACCATTGGATGGCCATTTAACATATCCTAAAGTATCTTAAAGGTACCAAGGATAAGTTAATAATTTATGGAGGAAACGAACTGCAGGTTAATGGGTATACAGACTCCGATTTTCAATCGGATCCCGATGATAGAAAGTCTACATCTGGATTTGTCTTTACCCTTAAACGGAGGTGCAGTTTGTTGGAAGAGTTCCAAACAGGGATCGACAGCTGATTCCACCACTGAGGCGGAATTATATTGCAGCTTCTGAAGCTGCAAAAGAGGCTGGGTGGATAAAGAACTTATCACAGAATTGGGAGTTGTCCCAAGTATCGAGAATGCGATTCCGTTATACTGTGATAATACTAGAGCATTGCGCAAGCAAAGGAAGAACCGAGGGCGCATCAGAAGTCGAAGCATATGGAACGCAAGTACCACATCATTCGAGAGATCGTGTCGCGAGGGGGATATTGTCGTGGCAAGGTACCGAGTGAAGATAATGTAGCAGACCCGGACGAAGGCCATTACCTCCGAAGTTGTTTGATAAACACGTGGAGTCGATGGGTATTAAATACAATCGATATTGGCACTAGAGAAGTGGGAGATTTTGTTGGGGTTGGTGCTCAGAGCGCCAATTCCCGGTTGTATTTCTTATGAATACTTCTGTTAAAACATTATTATTATGAATAATATATGCAGTTCTATAATATAATCTATCTTATTAAATGGTAAAGACGTATTGACCTTAGAATGATTAGTCATGGTATGTTGCAAAAGCGTCGCAACAGACATTGAGTAGTATCATGACGTTGTCATTCTCAGACAGTTCCTGGTCAAGGTTTACACTACTTGGTCAGTATAGTAAACCCGTTGAGACCAGTACATGTCGTATACTGGAATATATGATTCCAATAATTTCTCAATGAACCATTAGTCTTGGAGACTAGTATAGACGTGTATGTGTTTATAGCGGATAAACATTGAACGACTCACCGAAGATTCTTAATGGATGGTACACCAGCGTCAATAAGAATCTTCTCGGGTTGAGTAGCACTTGTGATTCTTAGAATTGAGATGCCATTGTGGGCACACGAGACATCTTCTACACTTAGATGGCAGTCACGTCACCGATCTATTTAGATCAGACCTCCGCCTGTTCGTTGGGTGTAGACAGATCCTCAGGGTGTCCTATGTGTATCAAGATAGGATCCGTCAGTTCTGTGTATCAGTGCATAGGTAGTCCATATGATTAGCAATCAGATAAAACCATGCGCCTGTGGTAAAGTTTAGAAGCTAGTTCTAAACATTGTTTTAGAGATTGCTAATGGAATAGTCGACTGGATAATCCCCGTAGGATTTGACGTTTAATCTATATCTCTGGGATTTATCCGGATACCTGTGACGGAGGGAATTATACATTTGCCATGACCTCGACCTGTATGGTTCAGCGAGATTATCCGTGATCGTCATAATCTACGGGTGGATAGATTATGGACACGAAATTAGATTCGTGACGGATATACCTGAATCTAGAGAGTCTCAATAATGAAAATACTCGTAGAGCACTAGCAACATTAATAAATAATATTGAATATTTATAAAGTCGTTTAAAGGTTAAACGCAAGATATGTGCTAAAGGGACTAGATAGTCATTTGCCTAATTATTGTGTATTTACATTTAATACTTGATTAATTTAAATACACATTAATTAATAGTCAAAATGAGTTATTTGACTTATATCCTAAATGAATATATGTTTTTAATATTTAATGTAAATATTATACATATATTTAATATATTTGTATTTGATTAATTAATTAATTATTAATTGTTAAATGATTAAATTAATTAAAAATAAATATCTTACATTAGGTTATTTGAAGTAAATGATATTAGTTTCCTTTGTTGACTTAATTAAATATCTAAAAGTGTTATTGGATATTTATGCAACTTGACTAAATTAAAGTGAAATGAAATGAAATGACTTTGGTGTTTTTTGTTTTTGACAATTTCGGCCAATGCAATATTTGCCACAAGTATATATTGTTTTATTTTTCATTTCATTTGTTAACCTAATACACTTTACAAAAGAAAACTCCATTGAAGAAACTAAAGAAAGCTTGAGAAAAGAAAGATAAATCAAAGAAAGCTTGGAATTTTAGTAAGTTTCTTGAACTTGCTATTAGAAAGGAAAATGTTCCTTAGGTTCTAGGCTTCAACATGTGATGTTCTTAGATTATTTATTTCTTTATTTCTTTGTGTTTTTGTTAATGGAAGTTTTGATTGAAGTGTTGAGCATGTATGGTGAAGGAAGGTTGTGACTATTGTAGTTGTAAACTTTCTTTTAAGATTTTGGAAACCATGTTGCTAATCTAGAGTTGTTGACCCACTCTAAGATGACCTAGATTTTATATGACCTAGTCTCCATATGACTGAAGTGATACTTATTCTAAAATAGGTAATGACCATCATCACCATCTTGACATCACACCCAATACACTACGATTCTCAATATACCCAGAAGAGGCGTACACAAAACCTGTTAAAGCCATGGATGACCAAAACCAAAGTATATTGATTGTCGCAAGTATTAGCGATGCAAGTCTCAGGTTAAGACCAAATACACCTACCCTGATTCGGACTTCCATAGACACATAGTCATACTACCAATGGAATTCCGAGTGGTCTATCCAGAGCGAAGCTGTTTCCGTACCATCGGTAAACACAACCTCCTATTACACTTGCATAAGTATCCAATACCCAAATATATGAGAACTATACCATTATGCTCCTACAACGCGCACAAGTGCAATACTAGTCTATTCCGCATTATCGATGTCCAATCTCGATAATACTACGACTATGGATGTTTTAATGATTAAACCTTAGTGGATTAATACTGCCTCATATCTTATTAATCCGGAACTAATCATATGGACTTTTATCATTTATATATCCCGGTAATCCAATTACAAATGATAAAAGAGCAATTTCCTTTGTCACATAGTTATTTTGTACAACAACACCATGTTCTGTACAAATAGTGATGCTATGGGTCATAATTGTCCAACAGAAGCATCATTCAAGTATGTAATTATGCATTATTAGTGTGAAGTTTCGCAGTACATTTAATTTCATCGCATTATGAACATCTTTCGATATTTCGGCCATAACTGAGTTACAGGTGTCCGTTTTCAGTGATCTTAGTACCGTCAGAAAGCTAAGACATAGATCTACATCTTTCTTGTGTATTTTTATAAATTTTGACCAGAAGTAAGTCAAATTCGAGTCTTTTCCAGTGAGTCTGCACTATGACGTGAATAACCTTACAATTTCAACATTTGACTAATTTATATTATTATTTAATTGTGATTTTTTTTGGCACATATAAAAGGCCGCTTATGTTACACATCACATGTTTTCGAGTTACGTTATCGGTTTATGTGTTCCCATTATAGAAGTACTGGTTAGGATCCATTCGAATGACACTCATCTCATACTTATTCTAAATAGGTAATGAGTTCTGTACGAGCATGTATAAACCAGTACACATGATAGTTTATGATTACGTGTCTTTAATTCATGCACACATGATAGTTTATGATTACGTATCTTTAATTCATGCATTCTATGTTTCATTTCATTTCATGCACGTTTATAATTCATGCACATAGCTTCCATTTAACATTTTCAGTTTACAATTCAAGAATGTCCTTCATGTTACAACTCATGTATGTTTTCAGTTTATAGTTCATGAATGTTTTCTAGCTTACGTTCATGTCAGGACTTCAAGTTTACGCATTTTAGTTGATAATCATGCTTTGATAGGTTGTTGATGACATAATTCATGAACAGATTAGGTTAGATCCAAGCCACCTTAGGTTTGGATTGGTTATAGCCACGAGTTTGGGTGGTTTGGTATAGTGATGCATAAATTCCATGCTATGAAAAATATTAAGTTAGAATCATATTATTAAGGTCTTTTTTACGTGTCACGAGTATATCAGTAGATATAACATCCCACTCTCGGAGATGCTACCAGCAAGTGACAGGTTACCCTATCACCTTCAGCCTCTCACTGAATGACTGATTAACTGAACTCTATTGCTTTTCTTGACAATCATGAATCACACATTTACACTGGAGGGCTACATGTCCCACTTAAGTTAATTAAACAACTGTTGCTCCTTACAACTCTGTATGAGCCACATTAAACTCTGGTAACTTTGACTCTGACAACTTTACATATTGACTCATAAGCAACTAAACACATGACTTGTACTTTAAATTTTACAACCTTGACTTTAAATAATACATATACCTCGGACTTGACTGATGAGTGGACCCAATAACCCTAGTGACTGCCATCAGTATCCATCCTCTCGAGCTCGTCCTCAAAGTAGACCTCCAAAATAGAAAACACTGGAGAGTGGGGGGTTAGATCGTTTGAACGACCTAGTAAGTGGACAGTTTAAAACCGGAACTAAAATATTTTATGAAAATGTTATTTTTCCGAAATCAAAATCAGCTCAAGTAAGCTAATCTTTTCTGAAAACTCTTTTCTTGTCCAAAAATAAATCTCTTTCTGTAAAACTTTTCTAGAAACTTATTTCTTTATGAAAAACTCTTAGATCTATCGTAAAACTAATTCTTGTAAAACCTTTTCATAAAACCGTCATTCAAAAAAATCTCATCTGAAAAGCAACTGACGTATGAGGGCGTTACGTATCGCCATCCCCTCACATGCCTAACTAGTGCATTGGGGAGTTACGTATCGCCGTCCCCCCAAGTCACTGAACTAAAGACATAATAGCTAATCAATGCTGTCAATAACTGACGAGTTGAGACGTTACGTATCACCGTCTCCTCACATGCCTAACTAGTGTCTCGGGGTGTTACGTATCGCTGTCCCCCAAGTCACTAAACTAGATACACGAGAGCTAATCAATTCTGTCATCCTAGCCCGGAAACTAGGAGCTAGGGGCTTTACGTATCACCGTCCCCTTTAATCATGAAACTACATGTGCACATGTCTCTGTATCTGTCAATTCGAGAATCAAAATAAAAATCATATGTATCATAATCAATAACATATCTCTAAACACTTTTGATAATGATCTTATCAAAATCCTTAGTGCTGAAAATCTCAAATCTTTTAAATATCTTATGCTTTTCTTTTCAATGGAATAAAAGTAATAAAAAACTAAATATTATATATAAAACGTAAAACTTTGAAATTATTAGAAAATAACTGAAATAAGTAAATTATCAAAGAAAATACTCCACTCACAGATTTGGGAACTGACTGGCATTACTTCACAGTGTCAAAGAAAGTTATGGTTCCAACCGATAGTCTATAATCGATAAACTTTATTAAAACATAAGTCGTAAGATATGCTTCGGATCAATAAATAAAATATGCAATGCATGAATACTTGACTTCACTGAGTTAATAACTTATAAGAGTAGTCTATGAATTTTTTGGGCTAAGGTTTGGAGTTACACAAATGCGGGAGCGGGAATTTAGATTCTACAAGTCGCTAAGATTCACTGCCCAAACGCCTAAGTTTGACAATTCACTATAATTAATTGGAAATGAATCTGAAGCTGAAATTTTAATAGAATGGTTTCTAATGTAGCTATTTTATGTTAGTTTTTATGGATATCAATTCTGATGGCATAAACTCAAGTTATGGACTGAAGTTCAGGGGCTGGCCAAACTTAAAACTTGGTACAGGGGCAGCAGATCGCCCGAATTCATAAATTCAGTCTGGCCTCATCTGAAATTCAAAAATTCTGAATTTTAGATTTGTTATTTCTTTATGTCTACTTTACTCAGAATTTACGGATATGGATTTTGACCTAAAGAACTCAACTTATAAGTATATTATCACATGTTGCTCAGGTAAGACAAAAACTGAAACATCTGCAGGGCGGCCATGTTTGAGAATTAGCCACAATTTCATCTTTCATTAGAAAATTCTGGGTTTTGAATACGTTGAACCTTAATATGTCTAGGTTACTTATAAATTTACGGTTCATTAATGGACATATATAACTCAAGTTACAAGTGAACAAACACAACCTGTTCGGAACATGATAAAAAACTAACTTCGCTATCCATCTTCCTTATTTCACCGTCAAATTTAGTACATTTAATCCAACAACCCTCAACAGAATTTTCACTATTATAAACACACTTTATAAAATATAAATCATGCTTAATTCCTTAATTGATATTAGCTTGGCATTTAGTTGAACACTTGGTGCGCGAAATGCCAAAACTTCATCATTTACACAATCTTAGTTATCTCCATTCCCATTTTACATGTCTATTACTTAACAACATCATTCAAGACTTCACAACACATACAAAAATAGCCCTATCTTTTCTACATAGCTCGGCCGAAAATCATCATCCTCCATAATCACAACAAACCTATTTCAATCATCAATAAGTGCATGAATAATCACCAATTATTATGAAAGAAACAAAAACACACCCTCCACAACAAGGACAAGTTTCGGTAGCCCTCCCTTTTAAGGGAAAATTGGGCATTTCGAAAATTAAGCCTAGTACTTGCTTATATCAACATGAAATGCATGGTTACACATGTTATCAACTTATTTTAAGCTCAAATGTACAAAAATGGAAACTAGGGACGAATTGGAGATTTCATTTTATTGCTCAAAACTGAAAATAAAGGAAGGAAAAGAAATAGGGAGCTTACATTGTTTGGAAATGAGCTTGGACTCTTCAACCACCTTCAAGAAAAACGTGAGAAGAAGAGAGAAAAAGTGTGTTTCTTTGCTTCCCTTCATACGTATTTTTGGAGTTGAGGAAGATGAGGGAACAATTTTGTTTTTATAGTAGGGAGGGGCTGATTTTTGTTAGTGATGAATGGTCAAGACAGTGCCACATCACCCAAATATTAAACCAGTCCCGAAATTCACTATAGCAGTCACGGAAATCATATATTTTGACTTAGTTCTGGTCGGAATTTAGGAAAATGTCCAACATAGAAGTTGTAGAGCTTGGTCTGAGCTTTCTAACAATATAAAATTCATAAAAATTGAAGATCGAACGAAAACGTTATAGCAAGATTACTAAAACTAGCTTGTTGACTATGTTAAGCTAAAATGAGGTATTGAAACTGAAAACTTGTCTGGAACCTCCGCACAAGATTCCTAAGATGTGAAAATTATTTTTATGTTATTTTATGGATTCTAAAATTTTGTGCTTGATGATTCACTATACCGGATATGACCAGACTGACCGAGCCGTTACATTCACCCCCCTTAAAATGGATTCGTCCCGAATCCTATTCTGCGTGTTAACTGGGGACTATTCTATCATGAATTATCTGTTACCTTGAAGTCTTGATCTAGATAGGGAAACGCAATCTGCCCCGCTTCTTTTCCAACCCTGTGAAATCCTCACAATGACATAATAAATACAAAATTAGGCTTGTCTTTTACTAAAACTATTTATTGCTCAATTTATAGTTTCCATAATATGAACCATCTAGATCATTCCTTGTCATGAACTATATATATAATTCCTGCTTGCTAGATGTCGTGCCACCCTTCCTTTCTTCTGTTGTTTTTGTAGGGTTTTATGGCGAAAATCCGGTAACACAGCGGAATCGAGGAAAAATCAAAATTTTCCGATTTCAAAATTTTTATTGGATCAAATAAATAAACCTATTTATTTAATTATCCAATTATTAAATTCTGAAAAATTACACAAGAAATCAAATTTCTTGGTAATTACTGAATTACCCCACAACTTTGCAAATTGATCATTTAGTCCTAAAATTGTCAAATACAATTTTGGATGATTCTAAATCATTTCTAAAATTATTTCCAACAAGTCGAACTCATCAAAATCAGATTGCAACTAAATCCCCAATTTTTAGCTAATTGCCGAACACACCCTATATTTTCAGTTTTTTGTAATTTAGTCCTTTTATGTTCAAAACATGTCAAGATCAAATCCAATCAACCAAAAAATAATATGCATCATATAAACACCATAATACATCACATATATAAAAAGCCCCAAATTGGAAAGGGTTAAGAACCTTAATTTTATAATTCCTTCAAATTGACAAATCTTACCAATATTTTAAATCCAACACTTAATTCATTCTTTACTACACCAAACAAGTCCCACCATCATGAAACAACTCAAGAAAAATTCTAGGTCATCAATGAGTGGCTTAGAAACTCTAGAATGGCAACTTGGTTATCAAATAATCAAAAGAGAGCTTATGAAACCATTTCAAGCTCACTTGGAAACCATATAAGCATACATCTTTCATTCAAGTTCACAACCAATTAAAACACAAACTATAAGTGTAGAGACAACATCCTAGCAAAATATATTGAAGCTAATCATGTTAGAAATATTTTCTATGTTGAAGACTTTAAAGAAAAACTTACAAAAATAAAGATTTTCAAAGCTTTCTTCTTTACCTTCAAACCTTTTTCTCTCAACTCTTTTGTGTTTGTTTTTATGACTTATGAACCCTTAACCTAATGAAAATGAAACAAAACAATATATACTTCACAAAATTGCCCTTGGCCGAAATTGTGTAGCATAATAATATCTAGATATTATTTTTGTTTCATTTAATTTTGCTTTATCAACTTGCAACTTTATCATTACACCTTTAATGAATATTCAACAAGTCAACAAAAGAAACTCAAGGCATTTCTAATAAATATCAAAACTAAAGATTTTTATATTTTTAATTATTTAATTATTTAACAATTAAATAATATTTAAATACAAATATTTTAAATATATATATAATATTTACTTTAAATATCCAAATACATATATATTTATGATATATGTCAAATATCACAATTTGACATTTAATTAATGTGTATTTAATAAAATCTATCATTAAATTCAAATACACAAAAATTAGGAAATGACTATTAAGTCCATTCGCATGTATTTTTCGTTTAACCTTTAAAAGATTTATAAATAATCAGTATTATTCATAAAAGTTGCCCTAATGCTCTACGAGTATATTTCACGAGTGAGACTCTCTAGATTCAAGAATATCCGTCACGAAATCTACTTTCGTGTCCATAATTTACCCATCCGTAAATTATGACGACCACAGATAAACTCGCTGAATCATACAGATCAATGCTATGACATATGTATAATTCCTCTGTCACAGGTATCCGGATATATCCTAGAGATATATATGTAAACGTCAAATCTCTATATGGACAATCCCAGTCGACGTCTCTATTAGCAATCTATAAAAAGAACACTTAAAGCTGACTTCTAAACTGTACCACGGGCGCATGGTTTTTATCTTATTTCTAATCATAAATGAACTACCTATGCTCTGTACACAGAACTGACAGATCCTATCTCGACAGACATAAGACACCCTGAGGATCTATCCACACCCAATGAACATGCGGAGATCTGATCTAAATAGATCGGTGACGTGACTGCCATATAAGTGTGGAAGATGTCTCATGTGCCCAAAGTGGTATCTCAAGTCGAAGAATCACAAATGCTACTCAACTTGAGAATATTTTTATTGACGTTGGTGTACCATCCATTAAGAATCTTCGATGAGTCGTTCAGTGTTTATCCGCTATAAACACCTACACGTCTATACGAGTCTCCAAGACTCACGGTTCATTGAGAAACCATTGGAATCATATATTCCAGTATATGACATTGCCGGTCTCAACAGGTTTACTTTACTAACCAAATAGTGTAAACCTTGACCAGGAACTATCTGAGAATGACAACGTCATGATACAACTCAATTTTAGTTGCGACGCTTTTTGCAACTGTATCATAACTAATCATCATAAGGTCTATTACGTCTTTACCATATAAGAAGATATATTATATTATAGAAACTGCTCATTTTTATTCATAATAAAACTTTTACAATAGTATTTTCAAGGAAATACAACTGGGAATTGGCACTCTGAGCACCAACCCCAACAAAATCTCCCACTTGCTCTAGTGTCAATATCGATTGTATATAATACCCATCGACTCCACATGTTTATCAAATAACTTCGGAGGTATGGCCTTTGTAAGCGGGTCTGCTACATTATCATCACTCGGTACCTTGCACCCGACAATATCCCCTCGCGACAGAATCTCTTGAATGATATGGTACTTCCATTCCACATGCTTCGACTTCTGATGCGCCCTCGGTTCCTTTGCTTATGCAATGGCTCCAGTATCATCACAGTATAATGGAATCACATTCTCGATACTTGGGATAACTCCCAATTCTGTGATAAAGTTCCTAATCCATACAGCTTTCTTTGCAGCTTCAGAAGCTGCAATGTATTCCGCCTCTGTGGTGGAATCTGCTTTTGACCCCAGTTTGGAACTCTTTCAGCAAACTACACCTCCGTTAAGGGTAAAGACGAATCCAGATGTAGACTTTCTATCATCGGATCCGATTGGAAGTTGGAATCTATATACCCGTTAACTTGCAGTTCAATTCCTCTATAAATGATCAACTTATCTTTAGTACCTTTAATATACTTCAGGATATATTTAATGACCATCAATGGTCATTACCTTTGGATTGACTGATATCTACTGTTACGCTAACAGCGAAACTGATATCAGGCCAATACATAACATGACATACATTATGCTACCCAAACCCGAAACATAAGCTCGGTGGTTAGACATTCTAACATTCTCATATTCTGTTTGTGGACTCATCTTCTTAGAAGATGAATCCCATGTCTGAACGGTAATATTTACTGTCTTATAGCTACCAAAATTGTACCGTTCCAAGATCTTATCTATGTACGTTGATTGAGATAACCCAATCAGCTTCATCTCTCTATCTCTATAGAGTTTTATGCCTAAAACATATGAAGCTTCTCCCAGGTTCTTCATAGGAAATTTTACAGAGGTAAGCTTTGACGCCTTGCATCATCCCTATATCATCCCATATTAGGATGTCGTCAACATAGAGGACTAAAATACGACCATGCTTCTACTGGCCTTCTGATACACACAGGATTAGTTTGTAATTGACATTGGGAAGTGTCACTGCTATATGTATATTATCAAACATAGTTCATGGTCAAGATTTGCTAACACGGGTCGGTTAGTCAAATCCGTTGAGACCAGTACATGTTGTATATCGTGACTTGGTCCGATGGTTTATCCCAATGAACCATGAGTCTATGGAGACTCGTATAGACGTGTAGGTGTTTATAGTGGATAAACACTGAACGGCTCACCGAAGATTCTTAATGGATGGTACGCCAACGTCAATAAGAATCTTCTCGGGTTGAGTAGCATAGTGGTCCTTCGACTTGAGACACCACTGTGGATGTATGAGACATCCTCCACACTTAGATGGCAGTCACGTCACCGATCTATTTAGATCAGACCTCCGCCTGTTCGTTGGGTGTGGATCGATCCTCAGGATATCCTGTGTGTGTCAAGATAGGATCCGTCAGTTCTGTGTACAGAGCATAGGTAGTCCATATATATTAGCAGTCTGTTAAATCTGTGGCCACAGTATACATCGGAAGTAAGTTCCGAGTGTTATTTAAGATTGCTAATAGATACGTCGACGAGATAATACCTATAGAGATTTGACGTTTACATCTATATCTCTGGGATTATCTGGATACCTGTGACGGAGGGATATACGTATGCAATGACCTCGACCTGTATGATTCAGCTAGTTTATCCGTGATCGTCATAATCTACGGGTGGATAGATTATGTACATGAAATTGGATTTCATGACGGATATACCTGAATCTAGAGAGTCTCAATAATGAAACATACTCGTAGAGCACTAGAGCAACAATTATGAATAATGATGATTATTTATAAATCGTTTAATCGTTAAACGAAAAATACATGCGAACGGGCCGAACCGTCATTTCCTAATTAATGTGTATTTGTATTTAATATATGATATTATTAAATACACATTAATAAATAGTCAAATAAAGGTATTTGACATATATCATCAATATATGTATTTGAGATATTTAAAGTAAATATAATACATATATTTGATATATTTGTATTTAATTAATTATTTAATTGTTAAATGATTAATATAATTAAAATATAAATATATCACCAAATGATATAGTTAGGAAATGATTATAAGTGTAAATGTTTGACTTTACATTAAAGGAAAAGGTTGTCAAATTGATTTTGACTTCTTAAGATATTTGTTCAAAATTGTTTGAAAAATAAAAATATCTTTTTCCTTTATTTCTTAATTTCGGCCAATACACTTAATATATAAGAGATATATTTTTCTTAGTTGCATTTGTTGACTTAATTAAATATCTATAAAGTGTTTTTAAGATATTTTATCAAGTTGATCAAATGTAAGGTGAAATGAAATTGAAATTAATTAACTTTTTTGGTTTGGTGAATTTCGGCCAAGGCATCTTTGATACAAGTATATATTGTTTTTCATTTCATTTCATTGTTAACCTAATACACTTTAAAGAAAACTCCATTAATGGAAGCAAGGAAGCTTGTGAGAAAGAAAGAAGAAATCAAAGAAAGCTTGGATTTTAGTGAGTTTTTCCAACTTGCTATTAGAAAGGAAAATGTTCCTTAGGATCTAGGCTTTAACATATGATGTTCTTAGGTTATTTCTTTCTTTATTCCTTGTGTTTTTGTTGATGGAAGTTTTGATGGAAGTGTTGAGCATGTATGATGAAGGAAGATTGTGACTATTGTAGTTATAAGCTTTCTTTTAAGGTTTTGGAAACCATGTTGCTAATCTAGAGTTGGACCCACTCTTAGATGACCTAGATTTGATCTTGAGTTGTTTCATTGTGTTGAGACTTTGATTGGATGGAAGAAAGATGATTGAAGTGTTGTATTTAACCAATTTGGTCTAATTTGTCCAATTTGATGAAATTGAAAAATTAGGGTTCATGACCAATTCCAAATTTGGGGATTTTCATATATGTTGTGTATTTGGATGTGTATATGATGCATATAAAGTTTCATGTTGATTGGATTACATTTGGATGTGTTTTGAACATGAAATGACAAAAGGCACAAAATGCCCACCATGGGAGCATTCGGCCAAGGAGTGAAAAATTTGGGGATTTGGTTGCTTTTGGTGTTTTGATGTTTTGAACATGCTAAGTTCATCTTAGAAATGATTTAGAATCATTCAAAATTGATTAGATCAATTTCGGACTAAAATGGACAAAATACCAAAGTAAGGGTAATTTGGTAAATTCACTTAAATATGATTATTGAATTTTATTTCATAATTTGATTATTGGAATATTAAATAAATATGTTTATTTAATTAATCCGAGAAAAATTTTTGAAATCGGAAAATATGATTTTCACCGCTTCCGCTGCGTTACCGGATTCTGCCCCTAAAACCCCTACAAAATGGTATCAGAGCGAGTCTGATTCTAGGCCTCCATAAATGATTAGCTTGTTTTATTCAATGTTTAATCATGTTTTCTTGACTTTATACATGCATGTTATAATCTAATTTGATTAGATTTAGGGTGTATGACACTTAATGGAATATCCCCGCTTAATAAGGTTTTAAAGTAACTAGTATTTGGAATACTTGTTTCTTGGTCCGTCTTGTCAATACGGTTTATAAATATCTTTTCGTTGACTACATCCGAGACCGTGCCTCTGCTGTGAGGGTGTAGCTGATAGAAATTTATTTATGCCGAATGTATATTAGATACTAGATAAATTCAAGCGAAAGCGGAATCCTGAACGTGCCCTAGCTGTCAGGGTTACGCAAGTAACTTGAGTTTATCATTGACAAGTTTAACCTTGGTACGTCTCCTTGTGGGCCTGCCTTCGCAGCGACAACGAGAAACGGCCAGGACCGAAACCTTGGAGTCACTAGTGAGTGATTGACAATTGGTTGTCTACCTGTGAATATACGTCGGCGAGACCGTGCCTCTGCTGTGAGTCGAAATATATTCATGGGGTCCTCTTCCCATTATGGAATTCGATTTAATTATTGAATTCTCATCTTTCCGTTGGGGATTACGGCATTACGTAAAAAAATGGGAGGCACTGCTAAGTTTAAAATATTCCATAACTTAGGCAGTGTATGTTATTATGGAAATTGCCGCTTGTTTGTTTCCTTATTCTATTGTTTATATAGAATTAAACTTTTATTTACTGCACACATATTTGATATGTTATCTGACTTGACTCTTGGTTGCAGTTATTCTAGAATAGGTTCTAGATACTACTAGACTAGGATATTATTAGATTGGTCTAAACCATCGGGAACTATTGTTCCGATTTTCTTCAAAAATAAAGATGGTTAAGTGACTTAGTTTCTAAGTCATGATAGATAATCTAGATAGATATCCCCTTTAGGATATAATACTTTAGAGACAATAGTTTCTTATGCAGTAAGAATTGACTTGAATTAGTTCATGTCTCGAGATTCTTGACTGGCATTTAGAAAGCCCTATTAGGTATTTGTTTATCTAGTAATGACGTTTCTAAGCTTTAATTACCTTTAGAGGTAATGTGTCTGACACAATTTGCTAATCAGTTATTTACAATTGTTGTGAATAGTTGAATGCAAATAGTAAAGCTAAAGAAAGGAGATGCGTATATTTGTGTATAGAAAATATCGATTTTCACAATACTACAACTATAGGTATTGGATACCAGATCTCTCGTCTAGTTATTTGAAATATTGGTTAACGATTGTTTTGATATTTGATATCGGAACTTGCGACTATTGGATAGTCACTTGTTCTTTATAAACAATTGTTACATATTTTTATAATAACTAGTAGTGTCATTGACGTAGAGATAAACAAAAATAAAAAAAATTATTCGGTAAAGTAAATAATTTAGAACGGTGCTTTATGAGTTTAATCACTTAAGCATTGGATGCTTATTCCGTATGGTAAATGATGGTTTGATACTAGATCACACTACACATCCTTATCCATTTAATGAATATTGTATTCAGGAAAGTGATTAAGATCTCGTTTAACCAATGATTGTCATTGGACCACCAAATTTATTTAACTGATACATTGGATGTATGTAGTTTTATAAATAATAATTGCTTAAGGTAGTTTTCTTTATTTCGTAACTTAGTTGATGAATTGTCATAACTTAGTTACGTGTTTCTGAAGGAACACATATTGAAAGTCTTGAAAGTATCAAGTACTTTCAATCTGTTCTGATGAAACGTAGATTGAACATTTTTGACTTGTTCAAATATATTCAATCTAAAGGTTTTAGAGAATTCTATCCTCAAAATTCATAACATGTCTTTGAACTGTTCAAAGATCTTTGATACGATCAAACGTATGAATTTAAAGCAATTAGTTCTAAGGTTATTTAGTGAATATGATTCATATTCAATATTGTTCTTCCACGATTCCATCTTGATGGAATTGAGTAGTGGGAGCAATCGAATCTTATATGATTTGATTCGTCTGATATTGAAAGTTACCGAATTGTTTCAATACTCTTGGGGTTATACTCCAGTAACACTAATTCATCTCTTTAATTAATGTTCCATTATTTTCTACAGTTGCATATATGATATGTATAGGTAGAAAATTTGAATCTTGAAAAGTTTGAGATTTCAATCTTTTTTTTTTTATATAATAGTTATATAATGGAAATTACTTACACCTCGGAGGTATAAGTAAAAGTTTATCGTTTATTCTGTTTAATAGAATATTGTATTCTATTTAATAGAATATCTTTCCTACGATTCTAAGTAATAAAATCGTTTTATTACTTGGTGTGTAACATCAGATGTTAACTATTGTAGAAAAGACTTGACTTATTGAAGTCAAATGTGAGAATGATAAATTATAAATGGAACTATGTAATTAATAAGATGAAACAACCCTTATACATCTTCCGTGCAAGTCCAATAGGATAACAGAATCATTCACGAGTATTTGATACTTAATGGTTCCGTTGTTTTCTTATTGAAGAAAAATTATCCTATGACTTTTAATGGAAGCGATATTTGATATCGATTCTGGAAGTTCACCATTGAACCTAGATCTAAGATTGTTCATAGCTTACTATGATCAAGTTTTGAACTTGATTACGCTTTCATTATGAATTAGTTCATGATATGTGCTAATTGTTTGCACAACGAAGCAATGTGAGCTTATTAAAGGTTTGACCTTTATAGTATGACAGTGAGAAAAGTTATACTCAGCAATCTATTGTAGATTCTGAGAAAACTTATCTCTAGTCACACTAATTGAACAATTAAAGATATATTGGTTAATGTTGATAATAAACTGTATATTTTAGCTAAAGAATGCAAAGTGGCGTTTTTGGATGACTTATTCAGATAAGAGATCAGTTGTGATTTCCTTATTTGAAGAGTTCATTCTGAAATGGCCCTAGAGTTTGTGTTCTGCTGAGATCGCAGTTTAGTGTGCTAGCTTATAGAGCCTATTGTAGACTCGGATAAGTCTTCCAGAAATATGTGTTCTCTATTTTTGATATCGTCAGATTGTCTGATCTTGTCAAAGTATATAGAATACATATGTGATTAGAAGGGTTAGTGGGAGCGTACATATTACTTTCTAGTGTTATATATCTTAACGACATTGTCATTATTAGTAATAATGAGATGTTTATGAGGTAAAAGATTTACCTAAGTCTTCTTTACTCCGTGATAAAAGTGGGAGTAGTCTCTTTTATATACGATATAAAGTTTTATATAAGATATAACCAAGAGACTTGTGAGATACTCCTATTAGTCGTACATTAGATATGATCTAATGAAGACATAACAAGGCTATCTGTATGACATTAGTATAACTGTTCGACAGTTATTGTGTGTCTTATATAAAGTATTCATCTTTCGTAAAGGATGATTCCTTTTTCGAAAGAGATATTGATTAGAATGTCTAATCAATCTTATGTATCATTTGATGATGACATAATAAATACTTTATAATGTGCGATTATCGATGTCGATTTAATCGTAATTGTTACGAGTTATTTTGACATCCTATAGACCATATGATGGATCTTGAAACACGTTCTTTGTGATCTTTGAGATATTAAGAACGAGTTTCTAATTCATGGAGAATATAGTCTGCAACCATTAGGGTCATATTAGTTTTGAGACTAATTATGACGTTAGACAGTCTACGTCATAAAGAGTCAGAAAAGATGCAGTGGGAGTGTCACGAAGGATTCTACTATTTAGTGGAATCAAATGCAACTTTTGAAGTATTGACTTATGAAGTTGCATAGTGACCTTATAAAATAGAAGTTTTGAATTGTTATTGTGCTTGCGGTTGTCTTCATAGTATTTTGGATTTGATCCTTAAATACTTGGACAACTCAGTAGCTGTAGCACAATACTGATGTAGCATCAGAGTCATATTAATGTATAATCTAGATTCTACAAAATATGAATGATGCTGACTATGGGAAACGATAGAGTTTGTTTGACAAACTCAATATGTCATAGCGGACTTGTTTTTGTTGCCTACCTCTAAGTACTGGGTGAGCTTTTGAGGGCCATGTGCATACGATGCACATTGAGACGTGTATATGATACCGTGGATTGGCACTAGAGCAAGTGGGAGAAATTGTTGGGGTTGGTGCTCAGAGCGCCAATCCGGGCCGTATTTATGTCTGATTCATGAATACGAACATCCCCTTATTCCATAATATTACTTATTTATGGTTGCACCTCTTGTTCTTATATACGTATTCGATCTGATTACGATTAGATTGAAACTAAATGTGGTTTAGTGATATGTATATATTAGACAAAGGCCCGATAATATATAATGCAGTACACAGTTACAAAGTTAGTTTGTAATTGACATTGGGAAGTGTCACTGCTATATGTATATTATCAAACATAGTTCCTGGTCAAGATTTGCTAACACGGGTCGGTTAGTCAAATCCGTTGAGACCAGTACATGTCGTATATCGAGACTTGGTCCGATGGTTTATCCCAATGAACCATGAGTCTATGGAGACTCGTATAGACGTGTAGGTGTTTATAGTGGATAAACACTGAACGGCTCACCGAAGATTCTTAATGGATGGTACGCCAACGTCAATAAGAATCTTCTCGGGTTGAGTAGCATAGTGGTCCTTCGACTTGAGACACCACTGTGGATGTATGAGACATCCTCCACACTTAGATGGCAGTCACGTCACCGATCTATTTAGATCAGACCTCCGCCTGTTCGTTGGGTGTGGATCGATCCTCAGGATATCCTGTGTGTGTCAAGATAGGATCCGTCAGTTCTGTGTACAGAGCATAGGTAGTCCATATATATTAGCAGTCTGTTAAATCTGTGGCCACAGTATACATCGGAAGTAAGTTCCGAGTGTTATTTAGAGATTGCTAATAGATACGTCGACGAGATAATACCTATAGAGATTTGACGTTTACATCTATATCTCTGGGATTATCTGGATACCTGTGACGGAGGGATTATACGTATGCAATGACCTCGACCTGTATGATTCAGCTAGTTTATCCGTGATCGTCATAATCTACGGGTGGATAGATTATGGACATGAAATTGGATTTCGTGACGGATATACCTGAATCTAGAGAGTCTCAATAATGAAACATACTCGTAGAGCACTAGAGCAACATTTATGAATAATGATGATTATTTATAAATCGTTTAATCGTCGTTAACGAAAAAATACATGCGAAGGCCGAACCGTCATTTCCTAATTAATGTGTATTTGTATTTAATATATGATATTATTAAATACACATTAATAAATAGTCAAATAAAGGTATTTGACATATATCATCAATATATGTATTTGAGATATTTAAAGTAAATATAATACATATATTTGATATATTTGTATTTAATTAATTATTTAATTGTTAATGATTAATATAATTAAAATATAAATATATCACCAAATGATAAAGTTAGGAAATGATTATAAGTGTAAATGTTTGACTTTACATTAAAGGAAAAGGTTGTCAAATTGATTTTGACTTCTTAAGATATTTGTTCAAAATTGTTTGAAAAATAAAAATATCTTTTTCCTTTATTTCTTTTAATTTCGGCCATACACTTAATAATAAGAGTTATATTTTTCTTAGTTGCATTTTTTGACTTAATTAAATATCTATAAAGTGTTATAAGATATTTTATCAAGTTGATCAAATGTAAAGTGAAATGAAATTGAAATTAATTAACTTGTATTTGGTTTGGTGAATTTCGGCCAAGGCATCTTTGATCAAGTATATATTGTTTTTTTTCATTTCATTTCATTGTTAACCTAATACACTTTAAAGAAAAACTCCATTAATGGAAGCAAAGGAAGCTGTGAGAAAGAAAGAAGAAATCAAAGAAAGCTTGGATTTTAGTGAGTTTTTCCAACTTGCTATTAGAAAGGAAAATGTTCCTTAGGATCTAGGCTTTAACATATGATGTTCTTAGGTTATTTATTTCTTTATTCCTTGTGTTTTTGTTGATGGAAGTTTTGATGGAAGTGTTGAGCATGTATGATGAAGGAAGGTTGTGACTATTGTAGTTATAAGCTTTCTTTTAAGGTTTTGGAAACCATGTTGCTAATCTAGAGTTGTTGACCCACTCTTAGATGACCTAGATTTGATCTTGAGTTGTTTCATTGTGTTGAGACTTTGATTGGATGGAAGAAAGATGATTGAAGTGTTGTATTTAACCAATTTGGTCTAATTTGTCCAATTTGATGAAATTGAAAAATTAGGGTTCATGACCAATTCCAAATTTGGGGATTTTCATATATGTTGTGTATTTGGATGTGTATATGATGCATATAAAGTTTCATGTTGATTGGATTACATTTGATGTGTTTTGAGACATGAAATGACAAAGTGCACAAATGGCCACCATTGGGAGCATTCGGCCAAGGATGATAAATTGGGGATTTTGTTGCTTTTGGTGTTTTGATGTTTTGAACATGCTAAGTTCATCTTAGAAATGATTTAGAATCATTCAAAATTGATTAGATCAATTTCGGACTAAAATGGACAAAATACCAAAGTAAGGGTAATTTGGTAAATTCACTTAAATATGATTTATTGAATTTTATGATAATTTGATTATTGGATATTAAATAAATATGTTTATTTAATTAATCCGAGAAAAAGTTTTGAAATCGGAAAATATGATTTTCCACCGCTTCCGCTGCGTTACGGATTCTGCCCCTAAAACCCCTACAGTCGATGTCCAAAACGATTCTCTATAGGTAAATGATCACTCTCTTCAACTAAGAGTCATCGAGACTATTTTCTTGTATGAAATACAAGCGTTCAGGAGGTACTGATACCCTTTTGTGACCTACGAGTGTGTTGAAGGTTTTATCATCTACTTGAACTCAGGTTCCTCCGTTGGTCCGTTGTTTTCAGGTTGGACTTCATCAAGTTCAACCTGTCTATGATTACCACCTTCTGACAAAAATTCTACTTCTAGAAATTTTACGAAGCGAGCTAAGAACAACATTTCGATGCTCGGTATCATAGAACAGATATCCATTCGTATTCGAAGGATATCCAACAAACTAAACTTTTTTACCCTCGAGGCGAAAGCTTATCTTGCTTAGTCATCCTGACATAGGCAGGACAACCCCAAACCTTAATATAACTAAGATTTGGTCTCCTACCGGTCCATATCGCATACAGAGTCGTAGGAACCGCTTTTGAAGGAATCTTATTAAAAAATGTGCAGCTGTTAAAAGAGAGTAGCCCATAAGTAATAGGGCAAATCTATAAAACTCAACATTGATTGGACCATATCCAATAAAGTTCGATTTCTCCTCTCAGACACTCCATTGTGTTGTGGAGTACTTGGAGGAGTATATTGAGCGAGAATCACATTCTCCTTCATATAATCCATGAACTCACTGCTCATATATTCGCCTCCTCGATCGAATCGAAGGCATTGAATATATTGACCATTTTTTTTCTATTTCATTTCGGAACTCTTTGAACTTTTCAAAGGTTTTCGATTTATGTCGCATCAGATAGACATAACCGTACCATGACAGATCATCGGTAAAGGTAACGAAGTATGAATAACCACTATGAGCAGTCTGACTTAGTGGACCACATACATCAGAATGTACGAGTTCCAATAAGTTAGTGCATCGGTGTCCAACACCAGAAAATGGGGCTTTGGTCATCTTACCCTGAATACACGATTCACAAGTTGGATAGGGTTCAATGGTGAGATCTGGTATCAAACCATTCCTAACCATTTGGGTAAGGCGTTTAACGCCTATATGACCTAGCCTCATGTGCCATAGTTCAGTATTATTAACAACAGGTAAACTACATTTATTAATTCCAATATTCAAATTATCTTTATAAGTGTGCAATGTGTAATGACCATGCTCATTTGGACAACAAATGATCTGAATATTACGTTTATCATATA
This sequence comes from Zanthoxylum bungeanum, assembly GCA_019454045.1. Taxonomy (NCBI): domain Eukaryota; kingdom Viridiplantae; phylum Streptophyta; class Magnoliopsida; order Sapindales; family Rutaceae; genus Zanthoxylum; species Zanthoxylum bungeanum. Next base: position 22,029 of record SKCR01006049.1, on the reverse strand, counting down.
AATACAAAGAACATTTCTTAATATTAATATGATAACCTTCTGTATCTAATACTAAAGGAGATATAATATTTACTATACATCTCGGTACAACGTAGCAATCATACAATAAAAGGTTCTCATTCGGCAAAGGGATCTCACATACTCCCACTGCAACTGCATCCAGAGAGTCTCCACTCCCAAAGCGCAACTGCATCTCTCCAGGCTTTAGTTTCTTACTTTCCTTCAGCACCTGCAACGAATTACAAATGTGAACAGGACAAGCAGAATCTAAAATCCAGCTGGATGTAACAGCTTCACAAGCTAGTGAGATATCAATAACTAGAAAAATAAATGTACATGATGTAGATGCTCTCTCCTTCCTTATCTGGGCAATGTAGTCAGGACAATTTCTTTTCCAGTGCTTGATTTTGCTGCAGTGATGACACTTGTCGTCAGAAGCCCTCTTGGGCTTTGCTATCTTTCCTTGCGGTTGATAACTGAAACCCTTATTCTTCTTCACCTTCGTCTTCTTTCCCTTTGACCAAGTCTGGGAAGAAGTAGAAAGTGAAGTAGGTTTCAGAGGGCGAGTCAGTACTCCCTTCCTTAGGTCATCTTCTACCATGATCAGCATCATATGCAGCTCATGGTAGGAATAGATAATCCCATTCAAGTTGAAGTACATCACGAATTGGCGATAAGAAGCTGGGACCAAGAATGACACTCAACCGAGAATGTCATTCAAAGGAGATTATGTTGCCTCAGTTGATCGATCAAATCGATCATGTGAAGAACATGTGAGCTCACAGCTTGCCCCTCGTCCAGTCGCACATGGAACAGTTCGATCGCAAGTTTATGAACAATAATTTGTTCTTGGTTCATGAATGATTCTCTTAATCACATTATCATACTATACGCATATGTCATATAATAGTATTATTTTTTGAGTCCCGGTGCTAGTGAAATTAAGATGTATGATTTAACTTTTAAATCACCATCTTTCCAAGCTTGGAAAACTTGGTGTTCCTCCGGTGTTGCGTCCTCAGACACAGCAAGAGGCAGCGGACCCTCAAGTACATATCCCAACTTATCGGATGCAAGGACAATCTTTAAATCCAAATCCCAATCGACGAAGTTCTCAGCGCCTTTAAGTTTGTTCGTATCCAACATACACGTAAACAGATTAGTCGATTGTGTCGCCATCATAAATCTATCATATAGATCACGAAAAATGGTTAGCAGATATAAAACAGTTTCATATAATATCAAAAGCATTAACTAGATCATGGATTTTTAATCTAAAAATGCCCCTCCCACTAAATCATGCAATACTGTAATCCCCAAACAGAATACAAAGATTTAATAATTAAATTAAATATAAATAGTGAAAAGTGGATCCCATGAATATATTTCAGCTCACAGCTTTGGCACGGTTTCGCCTACGTATATTCATCAGGTAGACAACTCATTGTCAATCACTCAATAGTGACTCCTGGGTTACCGGTCCTGGTCGTTTCTTGTTGTGACAGCTTTGACACGTTCACAATGAGACATACCAAGGTTAAACTCGTCAATGATAAACTCAACTACTTACGTAACCCTGACAGCTTTGGCACGTTCAGGATTTTGCTTTCGCTTGAATTTATCTAGTATCTGATATACATCGGCATAAATAAATTTCTATCGGCTACACCCTCACAGCTTTGGCACGATCTCGGATGTAGTCACAAAAAAGTATCAATAAACCGTATTGACAAGACGAACCATGTAATATGCATCAAATACATAATTAACATAAACCTTATTAATTAAGGATTTTCCGCAAAAGATGCTTTTTAATTTATTTAATCAAATTAAATAAACACATGCATGCATCAAGTAAAGATTAAATTAAACATTGAATTTAAAAGACATAATCATATTAGGGTGGCCAAAACTAGACTCGTTATGATATCATTTTGTAGGGGTTTTATGGCGAAAATCCGGTAACGCAGCGGGATCGCGGAAAAAAAATCAAAATTTTCCGATTTCAAATTTTTCTTGGATCAATTAAATAAATTTATTTATTTAATTATCCAATTATTAAATTCTGAAAAATTACACAAGAAATCAAATTTCTTAGTAATTACCGAATTGCCCCACAACTTTGCAAATTGATCATTTTAGTCCTAAAATTACCAAATACAATTTGGATGATTCTAAATCATTTCTAAAATGATTTCCAACAAGTCCAACTCATCAAAATCAGATTGCAACTAAATCCCCAATTTTTAGCTAATTGTAGAACACACCGTACATTTTCAGTTTTTTATAATTTAGTCCTTTATGTTCAAAATATGCCAAGATCAAATCCAATCAACCCAAAAATTAATATACATCATATTCATAGTATAATACATCACATATATGAAAATCCCCAAATTTGGAAAGCGTTAATAACCTTAATTTACAATTTCTTCAAATTGACAAATCTTACAAATCTTTTAAATCCAACACTTTAATTCATTCTTACTATACCAAACAAGTCTCACCATCATGAAACAACTCAACAAGAAAAATTATAGGTCATCAAGGAGTGGCTTAGCAACTCTAGAATGGCAACTTGGTTATCAAATAATCAAAATAGAGTTTATGAAACCATTTCAGGCTCACTTGGAAACCATACATGGCATACATCTTTCATTCAAGTTCACAACCAATTAAACAGAAACTATAAGTGTAGAGACAACATCCTAGCAACACATATTGAATTTAAAGCATGTTAGAAATATTTTCTATGTTGAAGACCTTAAAGAAAAACTTACAAAAACAAAGATTTTCAAAACTTTCTTCTTTGCCTTCAAACCTTTTTCTCTCAACTCTTTTGTGTTTGTTTATGACTTATGAACCCTTAACCTAATGAAAATGAAGAGTGTTGCAGTAAAAATCTCCCTTTCTTTCCCTGGGTCCTCTAGAGAAAGAATGTGGCAGCATATTGGGTTTGTAATAAACATAGATGTCAGCCTATATGTCTGATGAGTCTTAACATCGGAAAACATTTGGTGAGTCTTGTATCTCAGTGCGGAGAAGCCATTACAGAAATGGATACTGAAGAGCTTGTAAAATTATGTGGGTCGTTAAACATCCATGGAAATGAGAATGAGGCGATCATTTTAGAGGAGAAACTAATTTCAAAATGGGCAAAATTGCTGGGGCATTCACTGGTGGGGAAAGTGATGTCCACAAAGGGGATTAATAGAGAAGCATTCAAGATGTGAATCGTTCAGATTTGGAAAACTGTTCATGAGGTCAGTGTGGAGAGTCTTGGGAACAATATTTTTATCTTCCATTTTCATTCGGAGACGGACAAGAGAAGGGTCTTGGCTTCGGAGCCATGGCACTTTGATAACTCTCTTCTGGTCTTGGCTGAAGTGGAAGAGGTGGGCGAGGTTTCGAAGCAGAGGTTCACTCACACCTCGTTTTGGATTCAGATCCACAACATCCCGGTCATGTGTATGCATTTAGATGCGGTTACCAGTTTGGGAAATGAAATTGGTGATGTCAATGAGGTGGATGGGAATAATGCGGGAGGGTGTCTTGGTAAGTTTTCAAGAGTGAGGGTCTCTGTTAATGTTAAGAAACCCTTGAAGAAAGGTTTGCTGGTGAAGACAGGGGAGAAAGACCCTGGAGTTATGTTTCCCATTCTGTATGAAAAACTGCCTGACTTTTGTTACAAATGTGGAAGAATTGGTCATCCTTTCCGTGAATGCCCAGAACTGGGAATAAATGAATCGAGGGTCCCCAGTGGCTACGGTACCCTTCCTTTCGGCCCATGGATGAAAGCAGCATTCTTTGTGGACATGGCAAAAGGACAGAGATTTGGTGGAAAAAAGAGCTACCCCTCCGATTCGAGAGACAAACAGAAGGATTCACAACATGAAAGTGAATGTGGTAACGACGGAAATGGTTCTGAGGGTACTTGGCGGAATAAGGGCAATCTAGAGGAAGACGAGAGGAGGGCAAATGTAGTGGAAGACCATACCGTGAGGGATAATTTGGTTATTTCCTCAGAATGCAATACTGACAGGGCTTTGAGCAAGGATGGTGGCAGCATTGCAGAGATAAATGAAAGAGGTATGCAACTTTACAGAGATTCAGGAAAGAGAGTGGTGACAGCAAACAATTAATCTTGGGAACTGTTGGGGGGAAAGGTGGAAATGAGTGTGGTACTGCCTAATCTAAATGAGGAAAAGGAAAACTCAAGTAGAGAAGGGGCCCTTAAGCCCACTGAGGTAAAGAAAAAAGTGAGCGATCCTGTTGGGCCCAAGCTGAGTCAGTCTATTAAGGCCCCCAAGAGATGGAAGCAAAATGCTAGGAAATGCGAAAGGTTTAAGGAGAATGCAACAACAATTGGAGTAAAACGAAGAGCTTGTGAAGGCAATAAAGAATGTTCCCCTAGAAAGAAATTATGTGTAAAAAACGGTGAAGATTGCATGGTGGAAGTCTTCCTTTGTCTAAGTGACAGAATCCCTCTACATGTTGTTAACTGCAATATAGATACTAACTCAATAACTAGAAACTATGGAGATGAAATCGTGGATACGGCGGTGGCTGCGGAGCAGCACCACCGAGAATTATGAGGATTTTGAGCTGGAATGTCCAAGGTTTGGGGAATCCTCGGATATTCAGAAACCTGAAGAAAATTCTCCAACAACACAGGCCTGAGATATTGTTCGTGAGTGAGACCAAAATACAGGCCAAACTTTTGGAAGGAGTTCGAAGAAAACTGAAGTTTGATTTTTGTTTTCTGGTGGACAGAGTGGGTCTTAGTGGGGGCTTGGCCCTATTTTGGAAGAAAGAGTATGACCTGGGTATCAAATCTTTTAGTAGCCACCACATTGATGCAATTATTAGAGATGAGTTAGGGAACCAATGGCGAATGATAGGAATGTATGGGCATCCAGAGGCAAATAAAAAAAACATACATGGGAGCTGATTAGGAGGTTATGGGCTCTTTTTGACATCTCGTGGGTCTGATTCAGTGACTTCAATGAAATTTTGGAACCCTTTGAGAAGAAGGGAGGGCAGACAAAGGATGCAATGGATATGGAAAAATTCAAGGAGGTCATGAGGGATTGTGATCTAAGTGACCTCGGGTTCACGGGTCTCCCATTGACATTGTCAAATAGAAGAGGAGAGAATGGGCACATTGAAGAAAGATTGGACCGATTTTTAGTAAATAGCAGTTGGTGGAATCTGAATCATAGATGGGAGGTAAGGCATCTGGATAATTGGGCTTCAGACCATTGCCCTGTTAACCTAGAAGTTACAATGAAGGCAAGACCAACATGCCGGAATAGAGGTGGCAAGCAGAGGCTTTATTATGAAGAGTCGTGGAGCAAATGACCGATGTAAGGAAATTGTTGAAGACTGTTGGCTTTGGGGGGGGGGGTGGTGGTAATAATAGAAGCCCACCACAAAGATTCGGACTCAAATCTATTGAAGCAATGAGACGGCTGTAGGGATGAAGTAGCAATGAATTTAAGGGGAAAAGAACAGAATTGGAGAAGAGAAGTAGGAGTGAACTTCACCAAATGCTTAAGAATGAAGTGCAATATTCAGATTGGGAAAAGATAAATGATACTGAAAAGAAGATAGACCTGATCATGGAGGAGGAGAAACCTATTGGAGGAGGAGAGCTCGAGTGGACTGGTTGAAAGATGGAGATCGAAACATAAAGTTTTTCCACGCGAGGGCCTCAGAAAGAAAAAAAGAGAAATACTATCAAGGGAATAATGGATAAGAGGGAAAGCGGATTGATGATGAGCAGGGGATATGTAAAGTTGCCTGTAATTACTTTGCAGATTTATTCACTTCTACTAACCCTTCCAAGAGTGCATTGAGGACTCTATGGGTGGTTTATGCAGGAAAATTCAGGGTTCCTCTGTAGAATGGTTGGATGAATCTTTCACCGAGGAAGAAGTTTTGAAGGCGTTGTAACAGATGGATCCAAACAAATCCCCAGGTCCCGATGGTTTCCCTGTGGCATTTTTCATCAGTCACTGGTCGGCTGTCAAAAAGGAGTTCCTGTCCACTTGTCTTCACATTCTTAACAGCAAAGGTGAAATCTCGATACTTAATGAGACTCAAATTGTGTTAATTCCAAAGAAATTGAGACCGAACGAGATGAAAGATTTCAGACCAATTAGTCTCTGTAATGTGATCTATAGGACAATAGCTAAGGTGATTGCTAATAGATTGAAAACTGTGTGGATGGATGATGTTATTTCTCCGAATCAAAGTGCATTTGTCCCAGGAAGGCTTATTTCAGACAACGTTATAATAGGGTATGAGTGCCTCCACAAAGTGAGGAATTTGAGAGGGGTGGGGGATGGGTTCGCTGCACTCAAATTGGATATGAGTAAGGCCTACGATAGGGTGGAGTGGAGTTTCCTTAGGAGTGCAATGAACAAAATGGGTTTCTCTGAGAAGTGGACTGAGCTAGTTATGAGATGTATTAGTTCCCCCTCTTTTTCAATGATAATTAATGGTCAGGCTAGAGGAAGCTTTAAGCCATCAAGGGGTTTACGGCAAGGATGCCCATTGTCACCATATCTGTTCATCTTATGTGGGGAAGTTTTTTCATCCTTACTACAAAAGGCTGAAAGGGGTAAGCAGATTAAAGGAATCAAATTTGGAAAGGACCTTGCAATATCTCACCTTTTCTTTACTGATGATAGTCTGATTTTCACAAGGGCCAATATGGAGGAGGCAAATACTGTTAAGAGAATTTTGACTGCTATACACAAGCGTCGGGACAGCTGTTAATTTTGAGAAGTCATCAATATTTTTTAGCCCCAATACAAATCAACATGTAGCTGATAGAATGAGAAACATCTTCAGCCTCCATCGTGTGTCTATACATGAGAGATACCTAGGGTTGCCTTCTATGGTGGGTAGAAACAAAAGGAAATATTTCAATGAGATTAAACACAAGATTTTGAACACTGTTAAAAGATGGAAAGAAAATTTATTTTCCTGTGGGGGAAAAGAAGTTTTGGTGAAGGCCGTGGCTTAAGCCATTCCTACGTATGCGATGAGTGTGTTCAAGCTCTCTTTCGGTTTATGTTAGGACATCCAGAAAATTTTGAACAGGTTTTGGTGGGGTTCCAGTGGTGAAAAAAAAGAGTCCATTGGGCTAGATGTAGTAGGCTGTGCATACCGAAGAAGGAGGGTGGCATGGGTTTTAGGGATCCAATTGTTTTCAACCAGGCTTTATTAGCTAAACAGGTGTGGAGGATTATCCAAAAGCCTCAATTGTTGGTTTCGAGAATCTTACAGGCTAGATACTTCAAGAAAAAGGCGATTATGGATGCTAGTGGTGGAAGTAACCCCTCCTTTATCTGAAGAAGTTTGCTTTGGGGGCGAGAGCTTATTCAGAGAGGTTCGCGGTGGAGAATTGGTTGTGGGGAAAATGTCTACATTGCTAAGGATCATTGGATTCCTAGACCTGAATCTTTTAACCCCATTGTTGTGAACGATACACTGAAAGAGGCCAAATTTAGTATGCTAATTGGGTTCGGCAATCAGTGGAAGGAAGATTTGATTAGAAAACTATTTATTAGGGCTGATGCTGATGAGATTTTAAACATCCCTCTTCCCAGCAAGCTGCTGCAGCAGATCAGTTAATATGGCACTATGATTTTAAAGGTAAATTCTCAGTTAAAAGTTGCTACCATATGGCTTTTAAGGACAAGAAGGTGAAATGGGCAAGCTGCTCAAGCGATAATGGTGACTGGTGGAGATTGGTTTGGGGTTTTTCCCTTCTTGTAAAGGTTAAAATCTTTATTTGGAGAGCCTTATCTGATATGCTTCCCACGGCTGCGGCACTGCATAGGAAGAGGATCACTGATTCACCGATTTGCCAAAGATGTGGTAGGGGAGTTGGGGATGTTTTCCATGTTTTAGTTGGCTGCAAAGCTTCAAAAAATGTATGGAAAAAAACTGAATGGATTGGCGGCAGTGGGTGGCGAAACACAGGGGATCTTTGGAGCCTATTAAGCTGGAGCAAGGCTACTTTACAAAAGGATGATATTGAAAAGGTGGGTATGCTGCTGTGGTCATTATGGACAGCCAGGAATCACTTCATTTTGAAAAGAAATCAGAGCCGTATGACTGTATTCGCAATAGAGCTGAGAATCTGGTGGAGTCTTTTAAAAGGGTTCGCCAGTTGAGGGGTTCTGAGGATGTGAGGCAGGTTGAGCGGCATAGATGGACAGCGCCCCCGACCAATTGGTTCAAAGTCAACGTGGATGCGGCAACAGATAAGGATATGAGCCGTGCGGGGTTGGGGGCTATTGTTCATAATGATAAAGGGATTGCGATTACCGCCGTGGTCCAACCCATTTTGTTCAAGGGTAGTGTGGAGTTCATTGAAGCCGAGGCTATGTTATTGGGTCTGAAAATTGCGGATCAATGGAAGCTGTCACCGATAATTGTGGAAGCTGATGCACAAAATATTGTGCGACTTGCCAATGGCCAAGATAGTAGTGAGAAGGAAATTAGCTGGCTGATTTCTGAAATTCGTAGATTGGTGGCGAAATTAGGAAATGCTTGTATTAGGTTTATTCCTAAGCATTGTAATTCGAAAGCTCATGGATTAGCTAAATACACTGTTAACAATCCGAGCTATGGAGCCTGGCTGGGTTCTATCCCAGATTATGTACTCTCATCTTTATTTTGATATTAATTATCCTTTTTCTCAAAAAAAAAAAAAAACTAATGAAAATGAAACAAAACAATATATACTTCACAAAATTTCCCTTGGCCGAAATTGTGTAGCATAATAATATCTAGATATTATTTTTGTTTCAGTTAATTTTGCTTTATCAACTTGCAACTTGATCATTACACCTTTAATGAATATTCAACAAGTCAACAAAAACAACTCAAGGCATTTCTAATAAATATCAAAACTAAAGATATTTATATTTCTAATTAATTTAATTATTTAAATATTTAATAAATAAATAATTATTTAATTACAAATATTTTAAATATATGTATAATATTTACTTTAAATATCCAAATACATATATATTTATGATATATGTCAAATATCACAATTTGACATTTAATTAATGTGTATTTAATACAATCTATCATTAAATTCAAATACACAAAAATTAGGAAATGACTATTAGGTCTTTTCACATGTATTTTTCGTTTAACCTTTAAACGATTTATAAATAATCAGTATTATTCATAAAAGTTTCCATAGTGCTCTACGAGTATATTTCACTAGTGAGACTCTCTAAATTTAGGCATATCCGTCACGAAATCTAATTTCGTGAAAATAATTTACCCACCCGTAAATTATGACGATCATAGATAAACTCGCTGAATCATACAGATCGAGGTAATGACATATGTATAATTCCTCCGTCACATGTATCCGGATATATCCCATAGATATAGATTTAAACGTCAAATCTCTATAGAGACAATTCTATCGACGTCTCTATTAGCAATCTCTAAAAAGAACATTTAGAACTGACTTCTAAAGTGTACCACGGGCCTATGGTTTTTATCTGATTACTAATCATAAATGGACTACCTAAGCTTTGTACACAGAACTGACGGATCCTATCTCGACACACACAGGACACCCTGAGGATCTATTTACATCCAACGAACATGCGGAGGTATAATCTAAATAGATCGGTGATGTGACGACCATCTAAGTTTGGAAGATGTCTCATGTGCCCACAGTGGTATCTCAAGTCGAAGAATCACAAATGCTACTTAACCCTAGAAGATTTTTATTGACGTTGGTGTACCATCCATTAAGAATCTTCGGTGAGTCGTTCAGTGTTTATCCGCTATAAACACCTACATGTCTATACGAGTCTCCAAGACTCACGGTTCATTGAGAAACCATTGGAATCATATATCCAGTATACGACATGTACCGGTCTCAACAAGTTTACTTTACTGACCAAATAGTGTAAACCTTGACCAGGAACTGTCTGAGAGTGACAATGTCATGATATGTAACATCCCGAGTTATTTTACCGTATTAAGTGAATTTTATTTTTCGCATGTAAGGTCGCGTTCGAACGCAAGGTCAATTTATTTATTATAAAATGTGAACATTTTTATGAAATTAATTTTAAGCTTTCATTGAATTAATTTGAGGGGTGAAATTGAAAATTTTTACACTAGTGAAAATAAATAAATAAACCTAGAAATTTCTATAATTTACTCAAATATTCTAGAAACACACATATGTATTATATATATAACACACACACACGTGGGACACCGAATACACACACAGAGTTCACGTATACACAACAGAGAAGAAAATAAATAAATAAATAAATAAATAAATAAATAAAAACAGAGCAGAAGAAGAAGAGGAAGAAAAATAGAGAAGTCGAGAGAAAGATTAGAAGAGAGATAAAGGAGGGGGTACGATAGGAAATGAGAATTGATTTGTGCAAGCATGTTGCTACGTCGTTGTTTTCCCTTATAATCTGACCCGGTATGACCAACATCAATTCGGTTAGCGGCTACTCGTTATCGATTCCTTTCCAGAATCAAAATCGCGAGTGCCAATTTTGTCCTTACAACAAAAGTAATTTTCACTCATCCACTTACTCGCCGAGCAAGACTCATCAGGTTCGTCCATTTTAAATTTTTAATGCAATACAAATTAATCGTACTTCTATTATGTTGCTCTTTGTTAGGGGTAGGGCTCAGATTTTTATCCAAGCAATTTTGAATCAATTTACGCATATGAATATTCATACTTACGTATGTAACTTTTTAATTTATTTCTAATATTTCCATGAAATTTAATGATTGAGAATTTGTGCTGTTGTGGTGTTTGTTTGATTTGAATGTGGAAATCTAGTTATTATATATGTGTGCGTGTGAGAGAGCTGTTAAACATAGGTGGATTTTCTGGGGGCAAGTTATTTCAATAAAATGAAATTTTGTTGCAAAAAGTGATGAAAAATCAATTGGGTCAGGGGCTATTGATTAGCATTAAGATATAATAACTGTGTGTCTTTCCGTTGAAACACTTGCTTATTTAGGTTTGTCCATTTTAATCCAATATAATGCAGATGGTTTTTTGTTACATGTGTGTCTTTCTGTGGAAGTGGTTGCTTATTTAGGTAGTCAGACGTTGAAGTAGTTGATAAGAGGACTTTTATCTAAGACTTTTTGTCTAGCTCACATATCGTTGAAGTTAGAGGACTACTAGATTATTTATGAACTTTTGAGGGGAAAAAAAATATAGTTAACCTGCATAAGTGGCATTCTCTTCTTGTGGTTTTTGCTTGATTTGAATGTGGAATTAGTTATTGAGCTGGATTTGTATCTGATATTGGAAAATAACGGAAAGTTATTTTTTGTTAATAAAAAAAAGGTGCTGAGTTGCGTTTTGTAGTAGTAAAGTTTATTGGCTGAGTATGAATATTGGATTTTTGACATTTGTAAGAGTGTGTGATGACAAGCTAATACATACATATATTTGAGTAATCTATGTATTGTATAAATATTAATATGTGGCTTATGGCTATTGCAAAGTGTGGATGAAACATTGTACCAAACAATGCAGTGAAAAGGGTGATGGATAAGTGTATTTCCTTATAAGAAAAATAGGGATTGAATATGTGTTATGAGTACGTATATGAGCTATAATATAAGAATGATTTGAGCAAAGGTAAAAGTCAGAATGGTAAAGCTTGTTAGATTGGGTATGAATATATGATACTATGTGTGTAGATGCATATTAGGTTGCTTGTGGTTATTAAATTGTGACAGTTTGTATTATGAGTGAACATGTATGATTTATGTAAGTATATTGAAGATAATATATACATATAGGACATAAGATAGTTAAAATGAAAGCATGAATAGAGTAGAGTTCATATGTCATTAATTTACAGGAATGCTTCAACATATGCATGAGCATATACGATACTATGAGATAAGCATACATTAAAGCATGATTAAGGAAAGTGAAAGCATTAGAAAAACATATGCATATTTATATGTTATAATTCTAAGAAATTGAGTTAAAGCTGAGAGTGTTTTGAAATTTAAAGTGTTTTAAAGAAAAGTCTCAAATGCTTTTGAAGAAAATGATTTCAGGAAACGTTTGATACAGTTTCAAGATTTTAAAGTATGGTTTTTATAATTTTCGGGGCATGAGGTAAAACCTCACCCCAGTATGTAACTTGAGATACAATGGAATTGACTGATTTATACATGTGCACATATGGAGGACTGGGGGGACGCCCCTAGATCTTCAGTGCTCAGATTGTACATTCCTGGGCGGAGATGCGCCTACGGGCGGAGATGCGCCTACGGGTGGAGATGCACAATTCAGATTTCGGTTTTCAGAAAAAAGGATTTCAGATTTTAGTTTTTAGAAAAATAGTTTAGAAAGCGATTTTAGAGAGATTTACAAGAAAGAGTTTTCAGTTTTCTGATTCTCAGTAAACAGTTTTCAGAAACAAGATTTTAGAAACAGTTTCCAGAACCCAGAGATTCAAAGCATGTTTTCAAAAAGACAGTTTTTATAAAAGTTTTCAAAAAAAAAAAAAAAAGTTTACAGACAGAGTTTTCAAGAAAAGTATTTCTTATAAGCATGACATGTTAGAGTAGAGTATAATTCACTAATATGCATATGAATCATATAAACTGGATATCATTTGAAATGCATGAAGTTGGCATTAATGCATAATGGCATGATTGCATCGATTGATATGTATATATGATTAATATTTGTGTGTGTGGCACGTTTATGTAGAAGGAACATTTTGTAAAACACTAGTGCATGATAGTATGATTACATATTCATGAATATATAGTATGATGAATGTTTAATAGAAAGAATATTTTATTAATACCGATTTGATGATATTTCAAGATAGTAAAAGGAAGAAAGTTATAATAAATACCTAAACCAGATTAGTAAAGAGTATACAAAAAGTAAATAGAAATCAGATTAGCACAGCGGAAGTAAGATGAAATTTAATATGATAAATGATAATATAGAAACTTAATTTATATGTTATAAATGTTGGTTAATGTAAATGGTAAATAGAAGTTAAAGTATGTGTGTGATCAGATAAAAGGATTGGTAACAAAGTAATATGTTTGTGAAATAGATAAGGAATAAATAGTTAACTCTGACCTAATACATAATTGCATGATCACATAGATAATCATGTTAATTCAAAAAGCATGATTCAGACATTGTGTGTGTTCGACGCTTAAGGAATGAGCATAGTTACTTACTGAGTCTTATGACTCACTACCCAACAGTGTTTGAGTTTTACAGGTTGGTGACCTGATCGGTCGACCACAGTCTTCAGAGCCTGAGAAGCCGGATAGTAGCGTTGCAGTCAGCCAGTCACCAGGTCTTGAGCGGATGAGAGTCAAGTCGTTTATGAGTATAGTTGTAAAAGAAATTGAGTTGTATAAGTTAATTGTAAAAGTTTTTGTTTATACGTATTTTCGGGCATGGAGCCCAATCACGTTATGTATTGGGTTTATTGATTTAGTGTATATTATTAGTGTCGGGCCCTATAGGTTGAATTGAGGTGCTGGACTTGATCCAGGTTGCATGACTTTTATTAGAGGTCATGCCGAATTTTCGTCAGAATCAGAGGCTTATGGAGGCAGGATTAGCCTGTCTCCTGCCGGTAGCATCCTAGCTTAGGCGGGATGTTACATGATACAACTCAATGTCAGTTGCGATGTTTTTTGCAATTGTATCATGACTAATCATCCTAAGGTCTATTACGTTACCATAAAAGAAGATATATTATATTATAGAAACTGCTCATTTTATTCATAATAAAATATTTACAATAGTATTTTCAAGGAAATACAACGGGGAATTGGCGCTCTGAGCACCAATCCCAACCGTCTTACCCTCATTTTCACTAATACCAATCAAGTCTTAATGACCTTCGTTTCCCTGTCTTTTGAGCACACCTCCGAGTTCATCTATTGTTGCAAGGTAAACACTTTAATAATCTCTTCTAGTAAATAACGTTGTATGCATTCAGTCAATAGTCAAGGTTTCTCTACTATTTTTTTTTGAATCTACTGTGTAAACTTTGGTATTAATTATAAACCTCAATTATAGGAGAAACTACTACATTACTAACTCCCTCAGAAGACGAAAATACTTAAAATAAAATTTCTAAATCACATTTGACAATACATAACCTCTAGCTCATCTTACTTTGTTCTTAGTTTTTGGTGCTACGTTACTCTTGCTTGTAAGAATTAACTTCTTTTTCCTTATCATTAATAGCTTCTAATATTCCACCTACAGTATCATCATCAATTAATTCGCATATACTCGATCATTTCTTTCTCACTATCTCATTACCTTAAATATTTAACCTATTCCTTCTTTTGAAATCGCTTGCCCACCATTATTACTAATGACAAATAAAACCTACCCTTAAAGCTTGTTTGTTACAAAAACTTAGTAAGATATTAATGGCGGTTATCCATATATTCGATCTTAGGAAGGCTTGATTATGCTGTTATTCTTATTCACATAAACTATGAGCATCTTCCTTCTTAGTTCACAGAGATCTCTCTGCTAAAACTTATTGCAGTCTCTTCCCTCTTCCATCCGAGAATATCTATCTTTGGAGCCTCTCTGTCGATTTTTAATATTCTTTTATTTCCCGTCAACGAGTAATACTCTCCATTACTTATTCTGTAATAAGCTCACTTAAGGTACTATACCATGTTATCATCATGAATTTTACTGAGAGGGAGGGAAATACTCAATCTGGGAAAACTTGTCAATTGTATTCTAAGTGAACTTTTATTCCTTTGGTCATTGGTAACAATTATGAAGTCTACGGTTACCCTGCCTTGCTTAAAACTTAAAATACATGGGCTTTGAAGTGCCCAAGTGGTTCTTCTACTATTCCGTCCTGATTCACTGCATGGTAAAATATCTGGGTATCTAGTCGCCGTGGTCCTTATTCATGTTAAGCTACTAGTAAATTATTTAGAGTCATGTTTTGTATTGTTCCTACATAGGTGCATCACGTGAGGAAACATACGAGTTTTACTAACTATTTTCCTTCAGGTCTGTGACCGATGGAATTTAGACCCTTTTGACATCTAGTAAGTTTATTGTTATACCCTTTATATTCCTTCTCCTGCATCACTTCTTCTTCATTTTCTAAATGGAAAGAGTCTGGTACTCTAACCTCATTTGTTATGTTTAACATTTCATGCTAGATTCTTACAAAAATATGTAGTACTATTGAACCTGAAACTGAATCTTACTGCTCATGTACTTTGTCATTATTTGAGTAGTACTCTCTTAAACGTTGTATCTTATTGACAATTCCACTTCTGCCTTATTTCCTAGAGCCTCTCTCTTTTCTTTTTTATGCTATGTATTGTATCCGAAACCCTTGTGATTCATATGACTCAATTCTTTATCCTAATGGTAATGCCTTCGTTTGTTGGGACAACATGACTCCGGCCATGCCTTGAAGGTGTCGCACTACATCCTGAGTTTACCTGATCCTGAGAACATCATCCAGACGGTGTTGTGGTCCATCATTACCGAGGCTATCTAATCAGGATTGGAAGATGATCAAGTAATAAAAGTTTATTTCGGTTATTGTGTAGAAGTACTAATGCTAAAGGGTCATTTGAATGTAACACCTAACCTCTCTTCTAGTTTGGCCCTTTACCCATACTCGCACTGTCATTTACTGGGAATCCTTTGAAACATAAACTTACTCCAGGTCTTACTGTACTCTCTTGGTTACCTATTTCTGGATAGTTTCTCTTATTCTTCTTTATTTTCCTTTTTGGCTTAACAAAATGATTTCATAAGACATACATTTTACTCATTTGAATTTTATATGCTCTACTTTCTTTAAGTACTCGAATTCCATGACTCCTTACTTCTCCTAATACTATAGGTTGGTAACAAACTATAATAACTTTACTAAATTTGGCTAAACTTAAAACACATCAGAAACGATTCCACTATTCAGGAATTGTAAACTTACATGTCTCCTCTGGATTCTAATATACTAATTGATCTGGCTAGTGTACTATCTGTTAGACATTTGACCCATAGCGTCACTGTTTTGTAAATGATATTGTATTATTGTACAAAACTAACTATGTGATAATGAAATTGCCTTTTGCCGTTTTGTAAAATTATTTACTTTGATATATTGATGGCAAAAGTCCATATGATTAATTCCGTATTGAGATGATATGAGACAGTATCAATACAAAAAGGTTTAATCATTAAATATCCATGGTCGGAGTATTATCGAGATCGGACATCGATAATGCAGAATAGACTAGTATTGCACTTGTGCACGTTGTGATGGCACAACGGCATAGTTCTCATATATTTAAGTATTGGATACTTATGCAAGTGCGATAGGAGGTTGTGTTTTACCGATGGTACGGAAAACAGCTTCGCTCTGGATAGACCCCGCGGAATCCCATTGGTAGTATGTCTGCGTGTCTATGGGAGGCCGCATCAGGGTAGGTAGGTGTATATGGTCTTAACCTGAGACTTGCATCGCTAGTACTTGCGACAATCGGTAAACTTTGGTTTTGGTGGTTCGGGGCTTTAACCGGTTCTGTGTACGCCTCTTCTGGGTTTATCGAGAATCGTAGTGTACTGGATGTGATGTCAAGATGGAAGTATCACTTCAGACATATGGAGATGATGATCACGCAGGATACAGAACTAGTACTCTATAAAAGGTTGCAACCGTCGGGACAATATGACTAGGTCAGGATTGTCCGATTTAAAGAGACTAGTTGTTTGATATCCTATATATGTTTCGTACGGGGCAGACACATTTCCAGCCCCAGGCCTAACATGTGATCGTCCGATACTGGATCGATGTACGCGATACTACGGTATACTACGCTTGATAAAGATATAACATTCTAGTAAGAATATTTCTGGAGAATTGGGTAGGCATGGCGCTTTGCTAGAAGCCAACCTTATCTTGTAAATCGGTAAAAACGTAGTACGAGGTACGTACGTGTTCGGATTATCCGACGACCGTATTTACTGCCAACATATCCGGAGATCTCTTGGGTCGCTTCCTGAAGATTCACCTATGATGTTTGAATCGAACTTTATTAATCTTGGATTAATTACGGAGAAACTTTATCTTGGATAAAATGCCTTATTAGGAGAGAGAGAGAGAGATCGATTAATTTGGAATTAATCGATAAAATAATATATTCGATATATAAACGAAATTAGATTTCGACGCGGAATTAAAATCGGATTTTAATTCGAGCAAACGAATTAATTTAGAATTAATTCGTTAGCGATCTGAATAGTAATTTCGCTAGGCGTAATTATTTAATTCTCGTCGCGACGGAAATGCATTAATTCGGAATTAGCGAAATCGAGCCCGAAAGTGTTTGCGGACACATTCGTATTTTGAAACGGGTTGGATCCGCAAATCACATCGCGATATCTCATCACTTGACAAGACTAGTTGATGGATGTATCTAGTCACATTTATGGGATGATACATTGTCTCTATTCTCAATGTAAGATGATGATGCCATTTAATGAATTTTTAGGAGGGAAAAAGCTTTTCACGGTTTTTGAAGAGTTTTTATCTAAAAAAATTCATTTTGGTATAATATACATCATTATTGCTTTTCATTTGGCCTCTCACGGTTTTTGAAACAAAAAGAGAACAAGAAAATTGAAAAGTCTCACTCTCCTCTCCTTCTTCTTGCTCACGCCGTGAGCTTCATCCATGGCAGAAAAATTGTTTTTCTTTTCTCCATTTTGCTAGCACAATAAGGGATCAAAGGAGGTGATAGGGAAACATCCTTGGAGCTTGGAGTACTAGAAGATTTGGAGCTTCTTACACTGTTGTTCTTGGCCGAAAACAGCTCCAAGACTTGAAGCTTCTCTCATTCTTGTTCTTGGCCGAAAATCATCCACCTTGAAGACTCAAGGATTTTCTTCATCATATTCGTCACAAAGCTTTGTAAGTATGATTCCGCCATGCTTCAAGCTTTGCATGTATGATATATGTATTTCTATGGCTTATTCTTTCTTTGGGACTAATTATAGAAACCAACAATGGTATCATGGAGCCATGTTTAAGCATGAAATACATTAGGGTTAATTTGGGGAAAATTGATTGAAGCATGTTCTTGTGAAATTGGATGCTATAGTATGCTTATATGTATGTTATATGATATATTACATGATCAATTTTAAGAAAAATGCATTGGATGATTTTTCCCCAAAGTGGTTGTCTTGGCCGAATGTGGAGGTGCTTCCATTGGTTTGGAATTTTTCATGCACAAGTTTATTTGATGACTTAAGCATGATTATATGTATGATATATGATATAATACATGATCAATTTTGAGAAAAATGCATTGGATGATTTTTCCCCAAAATGTTGCTTTGGCCGAATGTGAGGTACTTCCACTGAGTTGAATTTTTTGCATGCACAAGTTCATTAGATGATTTGAGTATGCTTGAATGTATGTAATATGATATTATACATGATCAATTTTGAGAAAAATGCATTGGATAATTTTTCCCCAAAATTGATGCTTTGGCCGAATGTGTAGGTCATTTTATTGGTTTGGAATTTTTCATGCACAAGTTTATTAGATGACTTAAGCATGATTATATGTATGATATTTGATGTAATACATGATCAATTTTGAGAAAAATGCATTGGATGATTTTTTCCCCAAAATTGTTGCTTTGACCGAAAATGGAGGTCCTTTCACTTAATTGGATTTTTTGCTTTCAAGTTCATTTGATGACTTAAAAATAAACGGGTAATAGATTAGTGATTCAATTGGATTGAAAAACAAATCGAACCGCAAAAATCCCTCTTGGCCGAATACAACACAGACATGTTAAAGGACTTGATTTTTTGTTCAAATAAATGTTAGACAAGTGTTTTGAACAATTGATGATTAATAAATTAAATTGGTGTTTTTGAAATATTTGGTTTAATGAATTAATCATGCAATTACACTTTAATTAATTGAATTTTAAAATTTGGAATATTAAAATTTAATTAATGGGCTTTTATGTTTAATTGGGCCTTATGGGCTTGAAATTGATTTTATGGCACTTAAGGGTGATTCCTTATTTGGGCTTGGTAATTGGGTTTGACCCACATTGACCAAAGCCCAAGCCTTGATAAATCAATTGAAAGCCCATCAGACTTTAATTAAACACACATTGGATGTTAGTTGGGCTTGGAGACCCAATTTGATAAGATTTAGAATCTAATCTTTAAAAGCACATTAAAAGTGTAAACATTTAATTTAGAATTAAATAAATTGAATTAGTATTGAATACGACTTAAATTGATTTAACGGGTAGTTCGATATAATTCGTGAATTCGTACCTTATGTACTTATTCTCAAACGAGTTGGACTCGCGCAAAATCAAACCGTTGATTGAACATTGGATGATCACTTAAACAAAGACTAATTAATTGGATTAGATTGGTTGTATAGCATGTCTTGAATGAATATACATGTATGTGATGAATGAATAGTGTATATCGGATGGATATTAGAAGGGAAAGGGTAATTTTAGAAATTATTGTAAATTTAGAATTTATAAATTGGACCTGCGTGTCCAGCCTTATCTCTTTTATCTCTTTGTATTCTCTCTCTCACCTAATTCCCCTCAATGTAAATGAGGTTTCTCTTATTGTATTATGTAATGGGTATAAGTAGAATATCGCTAGCGGGGAGAGGAAAGGGAGTGATTTGTTCTAGGAACAAGTTGTTTTATATATCCATCCGTATATCACTATTAATTTACTTTACGCACTTTATGATGTTTTAGAAGCATGCTTAAGGGTGTATGATGATGAGACCTAACAAGATAATAAATTGGTTGCCAATTATGCAAAAATCCCTCAATTTATATTAGCCAATCCTTCCATTGAATGATTCTTGTTCAAGATTCAAAATTGGCATTGGTTTGTTGGCCAAAGTCAAGACCTTTGTCAATTGAGGATGTACTTGAATCATGAGAGTTTTGTTCCACATCGGTGTCTTGTCCAAGTTGTGATTTGTTGGCCAAAGTCAAGATCACTTCTTGTCCAACGACATTGATTACGAAACTTTCCTTGTCAATGGGTCCTGCTTAACCGGAATCATTAGGTTTGTTGTGCCAAAGCCAAGGCCTAGATGATTCGGAGGATATGGTTAGGAAAATGTATTAGATACATTGGCATAAGTATTGCTCATATGTTTTGGACTTGGATGTCCACCTAACCGGATCTAGGAATTGGATGAGATCCAATTGATCTTGAGATCTACCTAGTTTAATAGCATACAGCTTGTTGGCCAAAGTCAAGGTTGTGTGTTATTTAACGGATCCTAGCCCACTAGGAAATAGGATTTCCCGAGTTCTCAACAGAGGGTTAGAGACTTGATGAAAATAGTGGGAGGCTAGTATTGAATTTGCAATTTCATTCAGATACTTAGCCTTACGCGTCTTTCAAAATTATTTCGTTAATTAATTAAAATTAGTTGGACTAATTCATTGTTATTTTCTGTAACAGTTTGACTGTACCCATTTAATCGTTAACTAGATAGTTGGACTATCGTAGTTGAGATGGCAAGCAAGGTAAATGTCCGAGACATCATCATGGGTGACAATGTCTTAAGGGCACAAACTTCGCTGATTGGGAAATGAACCTGAGGATAGTCCTTGGGGCTGAGAGGATGTTGTACACTATACAGACACCTCTCCCGCCTAAGCCCACTGACCCACTTGACTGGAGTTATGGAAAATCACAGCATGATTGTGACAGCTCAGCTATTATGTCTGCTATTATGTTAGCTTCGATGACTCAGCACTTTCGTCGCCATAATAGGGACTTGGATCCTTATAATATGATGGCTAGACTGCGAGATCTCCACCGCTCCAACAAGCGGATGGAAGGTACGAGTTGGTGAAGAAACTCTTCCGCGCCCGAATGACTGAAGGCGCATCAGTTGAGGCCCACGGGGCTCAAATGATCGCCGATATTGATGAGTTGGCCAATGGGAAATAGTCTTGGAGGTTGAGCTGACCGTAGATTTTATCTTTACAGTCACTTCCTGATTCTTGGAAACAAATCATAATCAACTACAAGTTGATGGACACGGATGACTCTCTTGGAGAGCTGTTATCCATCTTGAAGGAGTCTGAAAAAGAACTCCAAAAGGGGGCAAGCGCGAGGCGCACTTTGCATCGACCTCTCAGAGGCCAAAGGCTGGCCCAAAGCAACTGGAGGGGTGAGGAAGAAGAAACATAAGAACAAGGGTAAAGGCAAGTCGACAAAAGCTTCTGGGAAGCCATGAACAAATCTCAAGATGTCTGCCTCAATTGCGGCAAGAAGGGTCACTGGAAACGTGACTGCCGAATGGGCAAGGGACAAAGGGAGGATATCAAGCAGGCAAGGCACTAGCCTCTGGTATGTTTGTTATTGAGATAAATATGACTACTTCTAGTTTTAAAAATTGGATTTTTGATTCTGGTTGTGCTGCTCATATATGTACTGATTTGCAGGATCTGCAGAATGCAGGATGCTGACTTCAGGGGAGGTTGATCTACGAGTCGGAAACGGAACTCCAGTTGCTGTTTTGGCTGTAGGGACTTTTGTTTTGGAATTGCCCTCGGGGCATTTACTGTTGGTAAAATCTAAGGTCCCAAGATCAAATCAAGACATGAAAACATGCGTGAATACACCAACGAAGATAGCGGAATACTTACATTGATCGGTTATGTCGATTTGAAGATGAATCATGCCCAAAAACGCACTGCCTTTGTAAGCCCACTGCAGCAGTCCATGCTCACTGTCTTGGCAGTTTCGGGTCTCAAAACGAAGCTCCAACTCCATCGGATGAGTCCCGCCTCATGGTCGAACTCCCTCCCACATTCGCAAGACTTGAAAGTTGCTAGCACTTGAATTTTCACCATGAAAACCCACTCTTGGCTTCCCTTATTCACGCCATGGT
>SKCR01006048.1:0-53551 GCA_019454045.1 Zanthoxylum bungeanum | reverse complement strand
ATAATATTTAATAAAAACTCTCGCTCACAACCAAACACTTTAAAGCTTTTTGATATCAAAAATTTTATTTCTAAAAACTCTAATACACGTTATATTTTGTCTTGGTTTGAGTCTTTCGGTAAACCCTTTATATATACTATATAGTAGTCTTGGTATATAGAATTCAATTCAAATATGTTATACACAAAAATTTCTACTCTCCTCATTGTGGACCCTTTGTTAAATTGGGCCCGTCGATTTTTGAAATTTTTATATCATAGCATTAGCCTGATAAGTTTATGATTTATCTATTGTGAGTGACCCATGTGGAATAAAATCCCGGTTTTACCACTGAATTTGAGATAATCTCCTTAACATTATGGTCCCCGATATTTTTTAAGCTAGGCTAGAGCTGATGTACAGTAGGTCTTAACAAATATTTGTAATTTGTAAATGTAATATTGAAAAGGGCACAAAAATGTGAAAGGAGAAGGCATTAATTGAAATATCATAGAAGTTAATGGGAAGTACTCTTCATTAATGAAAACAATAGAGTAAGTTTAATTTCTAAATCAAGCCCATTCCTACGATATGTTCAGGAAAATTCTGTTCACACAAAATGAGTCGTATGAGCAAGCCAAATATCAGTTTCATTATTATCTCCTTGGGATCTGCGAGTTGTGATGGGAAGGGTTTTTTGGCTACATTTTGGATCCATTTGAATCCAACAGTTATTGGGAAGAATAATTTATAATAAATTATAGCATACGTTTATAATATATACCGCATGACTTTTTTTTAAAAAAAAACATATCGAGGAAACTCCACATTATCTATATCGGGGTTATTAAAATCCGATATGGATAAGTGGATATATCGATATTGTCCCAGATTTTTATCAAACTGTTACAAAAAACTTGAACCTAAGGCATTGAAAATGATGTACCAAGCTCAAACTGCTAAGTTGAGCCCCTTAGGGACATATACCGCATGATTTAGTACCAAATAAGCACTCAAATCTTTAAAACACATAAATAACTCCACTAAAATTATCTCTATCCGTATCAAAAAAGAAAAACATATTGTTTTTTTAAAAGAAAAAAAAAAAGAAGAGAGTGGGTAAAAATTAATCAAATTTTTATCCGCTATTCCAACTCAGGTAGTTAGTTAACGAAAATTATTTGAAAACTACTTTGTTATCGATATTGTAGACGCTGAATTTCGTCTTCGGTTTACAATCGAGAATTTATATGATGGGGGCCCCAACGATCCCTCAAAACAAAGGTAAACGGAGCGTAGAGTAGCTACCCACTAGTATGGTGGACACCGTAGGCACTCCAACACTCAATTCGGTGATGGTGATAATGGGGAGAAGAATCCAACAATTAAAAGTGTGATAGCCTAAGTTTTAATGATGAATGTAGAGTGCTAAATCAGTTATCGGTGAGTGCCTTAATCCCTTGGACCTCATTTTTTTTTTTTTTTTTATAGACTGTGAACTAGCCTCTTAGTCGGCTTAAGATTTCATTGGAATATTTGAATTCTAATCCTTTTCGGAGAGGGTAGTAGAGTTAGGGTTGAATTATGAGTACCTAGATGTCTTGTGATTAGGGGTAATCCCATTTGTATTTGAATTGGTCCAAATACTTAGTTTCCTTGTTGGAAAAGGATTAGTGCTAGCAATGTCTATTGAAACACCGCATAATGGTTCTTAGAGGCATTTCAAGTCGCATGGGTCTCTTACCCTTGTTGGCATACGGGCTCGTGGGCCCTACCTATGAGTCATGTACATACTCGTGTTTTAGTGACTAGATTCGTGTGGATCGGGCTTCGGTGGCAGCCCAAAATGCCATTCTAGGCCAGATGAAGGTCATGAGTCATGTTTTGGCGCTAGTCTGATACGTGGGTCTGAGATAATGACAATTGGGTACTTAGTCCAAATTTGGCCCGTATAGTTTGTCTTATACTCTATAAGTCAATAAGTCTTTGGCTTGGAGAGTATTCAAAGAGTACATCATTTCGGGTTTGATTAAAAGCATGTGAGCATACCTGGACGTTGATGTCGCTTGAACCAGACGGTGGTCATGTCACGTTCGACCGAACCAAATAAAGATCCAGGATTCCTCAGTATATCTGATGATGGTCCAGGAGAGTCTTCGATTGGCTGGACCAAATGAAGGCACATAAGCTGACCCAACCGTCGAATGTCATGGAGAATGTTCCCGTTGACTAGACCTGATGATGGTCCAGGATAATCTCTAGTCGACCAGACATGCAGAAGGTCTGGGGTAGTCTTCAGTCAACTGGACCAGATGAAAGCCAATGAGCCGATCTGATCGTCAAAGGTCATGAGGAATGTTCCCATCGATTGAATCAGAAAAAGGTTGAGAATAATATCCAGTCGACCAGACCTGCTGATGATCCGAGGGAGTTTTCAATATCGTATGGACCAAATGAAGGTCTAAATCTTCAACTTGACTTAACAAGAGTCATGGGGAATATTCCCGTTGACTGGACCAGAAGAAGGTGTTGGGGTTTCACGTGGCAGAAGCGCGGTTCGGGAGAAATCGTACTTTAAAATTTTTAAACTTAGCGAATAAATTATTCAATATCCAATATGAATAATTCATTCATATTTCGCCTAAACATATTTATTCGATATCAAATAACGACATAAATAATTTAGAAACACCACGAAACTTTTACGAAAATATTTTTCCGTAAAATAGCATAAAACGTATTTTTGTCTGAAACGACCAACCAATACACACGGAGGCTGCCCAGGTCAGCCCCAATAGCACTTCGACAGTTTAAGGGCTGCCCGAACAGTGTCCAACTCACTATTTAGGTAGCCATTACCCGGTAACGTAGTTTTTCACTCTTTTCATGGATTTTCACTCTAAAATAGTTTCCGGTAATTATTTTTCTTAGGTAATTAAAATATACTAATTTATTTTAATTACTCAATACTCAAAAATTCAGATTTTAACTCAAAAACTAGAATTACCGTGAACCCCTAATAGTTTGTATTTTGATCATTTTAGTTGACTGATCTCTATAGGTATAATATCGTCGACATTCTATTAGCAATCTCTTAATAACACATAAAACTCACTTATACAGTGTACCACGTGTTAGTGTCTCTAATACATGCCAAGGATCCTAAACAAGATTTATGTGTGAATAAAATCAAAGAAAGTTGCGGAAAAACTTACAATGATCGGATGAACTTCAAGACTTTTTCGTTGTTGTATGAAAGCTCCAAGCTTTGTTGAGTGTTTCCAACACTTGGGTGAGTTTCCCTATCACTTTCTCTTGACTCTCTAAGTGCTAGCTATGAAGATTTTGAAGCAAAATCAATGGAGAAGGGAAGAGCATGCTCACGGCAATGGGAAGAGAAAAGAGAGAATTTTGTGTTTTGTATTTTGTTTTCTAAAAATAATTACCAAAGTTGCCTTGCAAAAGTGGTATATGTTTTTCCAAAAAGCAAAGCAAAAACAAAGTGTGTTGGAGAAGTTTCATTAAAAGCTCCCACCATTTCCATCAACTTGATTGACTAGTGATGTAAGTTAGTGGGTCCCACACTTAAATTAAAATTCAAGTTGGGTGAGACTACACACTTCGGGCTCGGGTTCGTTTAATTAAATCCAATTTAAATTAAATAATAATGCCCATCAAAATTATTACGAAAGTCGCTTACGAATTAATTCCAAATTAATTCGTTCGCCCGAATTAAAATCCAATTTTAAATCCGCTTTGAAATCCGATTTCATTTAATATTTCCAATATATTATTTTAGCCTAATTAAATAAATTAAATAGTAAAATCCAATTTAACTATTAAATTTACTTTGCCGATTAATTCCAAATTAATCGCGTTCTCTCTTCTAGTCGAATTAATCCCGGATTAATTCTTTCCGCAATTAATCCCATATTAATTTTCTCTCTCATAATTAATCCAAGATTAATTATGTTCGAGTCAAATGTCATCGATGAATCTTTGGGAAGCGACCCAAGAGATCCCTGGATATATTGGCAGTAAATACGGTCATCGGACTATCCGAACACGTGCGTACCCCGTACCACGTTCTCACCGATTTACTAGACATGGTTGGCTTTTGGCAAAGCACCGTGACTACCCAATTCTCCAGAAATATATTCAACATGGAATAGATATAATTTGTATCAAGCGTAGTATACAATGTATTGCGTAATACGATCCAGTATCGGATGTTACATGCTAGGCCTAGGGCTGGAATTGTGTCTGCCCCGTACGAAGCATATATCAGATCATTAGCAACTAGTCTCTGTAATCGGATAATCATGACCTAGTCATACTATCTCGATAGCTGCAACATTTAAGAGTACTAGTTTTGTATCCCTGCGTGATCATCATCTCCATATGACTGAAGTGATACTTCCATCTTGACATCACACCCAATACACTACAATTCTCAGTATGCCAGAAGCGGCGTACATAAAATATTGATTGTCGCAAGTATTAGCGATGCAAGTCTCAAGTTAAGACCACATACACCTACCCTGATTCGGATTCCCATAGACACATAGTCATACTACCAATGAGACTCTGAGGGGTCTATCCAGAGTGAAGATGTTCTCGATCCAATGGCTAACAGGATCTCCTATCACACTTAAATAAGTATCCAATACTTAAATATATGATAACTATGTCGTTAAGCTTCCATAACGTGCACATGTGTAATACTAGCATATTCCGTATTATCGATGTCCAGTCTCGATAATTCAACGACTATGGATATTTAATGATTAAATCGTTCGTGGATTAATACTGTCTCATATCTTATTATTCCGGTACTAATCATATGGACTTTTATCATTTATATATCCAAGTAATCCAATTACAAAATGATAAAATAGCAATTTCCTTTGTCACATAGTTAATTTGTACAAAAACACCATGTCTTTTACAAATAGTGATGATGTGGGTCATAATTGTCCAACAATCTCCCACTTGGCCTATAGCCAATCACTCAAGTGTCCAACACTTGAACTATATACGGGTCACTCAAAATTTTGCTGAGATATAGCTTTCGTCAGCGGATATGCAAGGTTATCATCTGAAATAATTTTTCGATATTCACATCGCCATGATCTGTGATCTCTTGAATCAGATGAAACCATCGAAGTACATACTTGGATCATTGATGAGACCGTGGTTCCTTAGCTTGTGTTGTAGCCTAGTTCAGCTGCTAACAGAACTACACCTAATCCAATTTGGAATTTTAAAGATCCAAAATGCTTCTTTTGCTGCCTCAGCCGCATCAATGTATTCCGTTTTTGTTGTTGAATCGGCAACAGTATGTTGCTTGGAAGATTTCCAGCTCACTGTTTCATTGTTCAAACAAAATATGTACCATTATTGTGACTTACAGTCGTCTTTATCAGTTTGGAAACTTGCATCAGTGAACACAGTCACCTCAAGTTCTCCATCTCCATAAACTAAGAAAGCATCCTTAGTTCGTCTAAGATACTTAAGGATGTTCTTAACATCAATCCAGTGACCATCACCTGGATCGGCCTGATTGTGACTACATATGCTCAAAGCGTATAAGACACTAGGTCGTGTACATGTTATGGCATACATGATCGATCCGACTGCTTAAGGGAACGAGATCCGATTCATTGCTTCTCTCTCATCTTTAGTTTCAGGACACATGTCCTTAGATAGAGAGACACCATGTTATACTGGAAGCAGTCCCTTCTAGGACTGATCCATGTTAAATCTCTTCAACACTGTCAATGTATGAGTTCTCGGAGAGTGCCAACAACTTTTAGATCTATCCCAGTAGATCTTTATTCCTAGAATAAAGGTTGCCTCTCCCAAGTATTTCATGGAGAATTTTAAGGAAAGCCAAACTTTCACCGATTTTAATATGGGAATGTCATTGCTAAGAAGCAATACATCATCAACGTATAGGATAATCATTGTCAGTGCGCTCCCACTAGCCTTCTTATATACACAAGAATCATCATTTTTTGAATGAAACCATATACCATTATGATCTCATCAAAACGTTGGTTCCAAGAACACAATGGTTGCTTCAATCAATAAATGGATCGATATAACTTGCAAACCTTGTTTGCATGTTTTGGCATGACAAAATCATCAGGGTGTTGTATATAAACATCCTCCAAAAGGTTTCCGTTAAGGAAAATAGTTTTGACGTCCATCTGCCATATTTCATAATCGAAATATGCAGCTTTAGCAAGCATTATCCGAATGGATTTAATCATGGAAAAGGGTAAAAGGTTTCGTCGTAATCGACACCATATTCATGACAATACCCTTTCGCTACAAGCTTAGCTTTGTACGTTTGTTTGTTGCCATCCATGTCTGTCTTCACCATGAAGACTCATTTGCTACCAATAGGCACAATGCCTTTTGGTACATCAATCGGTGTCCAAACTTGGTTGTATACATGGAATCCATTTCGGACTTCATGGCACCTTGCCATAAAACGGAGTTGATACCTTGTATCGCTTCCTCATACGTAGCCGGTTCATCTTCCTCAATAAGATTAATTTCTACATGAGGCGAGATCAGAAACCCATACCTCTAAGGTTATCTTCTGACTCTCTCCGACCTATGCGGTTCTTGTGTATTAGAAGATTGTGAAACAGTCTCATCCTTGATGAACTGTTCATATTCCGTGAGGAATTCGGTGCCAGAAACAGTATTACTCTGATTTTCATCGAGTTCTACTTTCCTCTCACTTACCACTGTATTTAGGAATTCCTCTATGGAAAACCGCAAGGAGAGCAACAAATATTTTTTTCTCTTATGGGTTGTGGAAATAACATCCTTTGGTTTCCCTAGGATAACAATTACAAATAGGCACTTATCCGATTTGGGTTCTAGTTTGGCACCATCCAAACGTTTAACGTATGCCTAAAATTCCCAAATCTCCAGGAATGAGAACCCCAATTTCTTTCCTGTCTATATTTCATATGGAGCCTGTCCAACAAACTTTGACGGAACCTTATTCAAAATAAGTATTGCACTGTTCAATGCGTATCCCTTGAAGGAAATTGGTAGCCCTGCGCGACTCTTCATTGACCTTACAATGTCCAACAAAGTTCGATTTCTCCGTTCGGACACACCGTTCAATTGAAAGTTCCGGGAGGAGTCCACTGTGAAAGAATACCATACTCTTTCAAGTAATCAAGAAACTCATTGCTCAAGTATTTTCCACCATGGTCCAACCGTGATGTTTTAATACTTTTGCCGGTTTTTTTTTTCTACTTCGTGTCGAAACTCTTTGAATTTCTCAAAAGTTTCCGACTTGTGTTTCATAAGATACACATAACCATAACGCGATGCCTCATCCATAAAGGTTACAAAGTATTCAAATCCACCTCTAGCCTGGTTATACATGGGCCCACATACGTCACTATGAACGAGGGCTAACAGCTCGATGGCACGAATGACCAGTGCGTAATCACACGCGTATAACACAAGCGCACGTATCGTTCAAGTAGTATAAAAAGTATAGATCCCACGAGGACTTAAAACCTTTGCTATTAATTTTTTATGAGGTCAAATGTTTACAAGTATCTAATAGATTGATTGTTTGATTGGGTGGTAACTTTAAAACTTAAAACAAGTAAATAAAATTTCTTGAAAGTAAATTGAAGAAAATTCAAATTTATAAAACTATCCAGGGTTGTGAATCCTTCCAATATCTATTAAAGATGAAGTGGTTATCTTACAGTTGGGTAATATATTAATTTATTAACCCGGAACACTAAATTATGTAAAAGCCTCTTCCGATGGTCGATTACAAATACCCAGTATAACCCAATTGAACCATATGTCTATGTCAACCAAATTACCTGGATTCATTAAGTTTAAGTTCCAATTATGGCTACCCCCGCCCGACAGGTATATTCCTATCCTGTAAGGAAATCTATTACAGGGTTATCTATCCTCAAGGAAGATCGTGGGCTATTCAGTCTAAGGTCTTTAACCTAAAATCTCTTTTCCAAGTTCATTTTAAGTTTACCTAATCAATTTTATTAATGGCCAGTTAATAAAAAACATTAAGATTAAGAGTCAATAAATAAACCTTTATATTACCCAAGCTATAATCTAACCCCTTATAAACCGGTGATATTGGATTTCATCACAACCCCATATAACTGGCTTAGTTACGACACATATTTATCGGTAGTAAAAATTTAAATAAAATAACAGACATAAAGTAAAATACTGAAAATTAAATACTGAAAAGTAAATTGCTGAAAAGTAAAAAAAAGTAAAAAGTAAAAGTAAAAAGTGAAAAGTAAAAAAAATAAAAGTAAATTACTGAAATTAAATAAAGTAAAAGTACAATAAAAGAAAATGCTGGGGTTAGAGGATCAACTTTTATTACTACTATTTTAGATATCTCCTTTAATATAATATATTAACTTTACGTGATAATTACCAACCAACCATAAAGACGGTATCCTGATTAAGTCAAATTAATAATTAATTACCAACCGACCAACCAGGCGGTATCCATACTTAGTCAGGTTAAAACCAATTTATAATTAATTACCAACCGACCAATATAGCTGTATCCTCATTAAGTCAAGTTTTAAATAGTTTATATATTATAATTAAGGGAGATTAATCTAAATAGCAATAATAAAAGCTTTACCTTTCACCCCAGAAAAGGGGAATTACCTCCTCATTGCTTGAAAAATAAAAATTGCAAAAGTAAAGAAAGGAAAAGATTGTGCGTAAAAGTAAATTGCGGAAAGTAAAAACTGAAAAATAAAGAAAAGAAAGTGCGAAAGCGGAAATTAATTACTGAAAGCTGTAAATAAACAAACAAGATACAATCTTCTTATTTATTCTTTAGGAATTTCAAAGAAGAAAGTATGAAATTTACTAATGAAATGACTTGGTAATTATAGGCAAAATTTTGCCTCCATCAAATCATCCATCAAATTCTCCACCAAATCCATTATTAATTTCTCCACTAATTACTCCACCAAATCCATTATTAATTGCTCCACTAATTGCTTATCATTTTTGGTGGTGATTTGATAATTTTTATAATTTATTTATTAATTTATTTTTTGCTTTGAAAATGATTGAAAATGACTTTAATAATTATACACAACACATTTCTGGATGGTTCATCAATTTCGGTCATGAAATCTTCAGAATTCGAAATTATTTTTTCTTTAAAAGTTGTACATCTTCGAGTCTTCTTTAATCTGGCACTTGAATCAGCTCCATCCGATATCGGAGTGAAAGGTTATGTCCAAAATACGACAGATGCGCAAAATTGGAATTTCCAAAACTGCACTTAGTTAAAACGCCATTTCAAGTTTCCAATCTCCAAAATTAATATGTCAAGTCCAATTTTTGCCCTTATTT
Source organism: Zanthoxylum bungeanum (assembly GCA_019454045.1). Classification (NCBI taxonomy): domain Eukaryota; kingdom Viridiplantae; phylum Streptophyta; class Magnoliopsida; order Sapindales; family Rutaceae; genus Zanthoxylum; species Zanthoxylum bungeanum. The sequence goes on along the minus strand of SKCR01006048.1, from coordinate 44,161 downwards.
GACCCACATTTCGTCCTAAATGATTTCATTGAGTCCCAATATTATTTTATCTGCAAAATAAACTAAAACACATCAAAACGTTCATCAAACCCGAGAAACTAAACAAAATATTAAGTAAAAGGGGCGGTAAATATTGATATATTTTCCGCTCATCACACCCCCAAACCTAACATTTTGCTAGTCCTCGAGCAAAAAAAGAAAAAAAAATTAAACTAAGCCACTTTCGTAGGGATCACGGTTGCATTTAGCATATGCAACAAGCCTTTAAACCCCTAGGTCTCCCTAGTGGACGAGTTATAGTCTCTGGAGGGTTTACAGCAATGATACCCACAAAAATTTTACAAAAGTAAAAAGGTAGTGAAACTAATTCACAAAAAAGCAAAAAGACAAGAGAAAAAAGAATAAAGATGTTAGTTTCTACTCCAAGTTACTAGTTGTTTTCTTTCTTTCTAAATTATCGAATATGTAAATTCTCCGATTATATTTAGCATTCTTCATATGCACAGCCAACAAAATATTAAACAACTCATTTTTGCCCACAACAGTCATAAGTGCAGTTGATAAGAGAGTAATATTTTTGTCCTAAAGTTTTATCGGAATTCACACCTTTTTGTAGCAATAGAATAATTTTTCTCATTTTTCTGATTTTTTCTTTGATTTTAGTTTTTTTATATTTATATACAATATCTTTCATCTATGTAGCGAGCGTTGGGTCGGTGACTCCCAAACCAGTTGGCTAGGGCACCAGGTGTTAAGACACCCCTACGGACTTAATTACTCAAACTTCAGATATATATATTTTTGCAGCATCTTTGATCCATGTAGCGAGCTTTGGGCCAGTGACTCCCAAACCAGTTGGCTTTAGGGCACTAGGTGTTAAAACACCCTTACAGACTTAATAAGTCGGATCTCAGATTTTTTTTTTACTCCATTGCTTTTTGAGATGCTTCCTCCAATTAAACTAGAGCACTGAATATTACAAACTTTTCAATTTTAACTCATGTCCGTATGTTACTATGCATGTTGATAATATCTGCTAACTAAGCATGTGAAGATCCATTTTAATCAGTTTTATGGAGAATTCACAAATTAAATAATTCAAAAGGAAATAAAAAAAAATTAACTTGTTTCAAAAATGGTTTAAGATACGTCTCAGGAGTGAAAACTCCTTACTCAGCTATCTCTTACCAATTTCACCTTTTTTAGTAAAAAAAAAAAAAATACAAAAACGTAAAATATTTTTGTAATTTTTGAAAAATTTTCAATTTTTTTTTGTATTTTTCAAAAAATTTAGGACTAAAAATAAAAATAACACACAAACTAAAAAAACAAGGTACTAATCAACTAATTTCCTCCCCCAAACCTAAATGAGACATTGTCCCCAATGTCTTAAACAGTAAAAGGAGAGTTAAGAAGGTCATACCTGGTTAGCTGAAATTCTACAGGAAATTAAAGGTTAAGATCCAGATTAATCCGACGTCTCTTACCACGATCGTCCTCAGACCAATTTATCTTTGAAATGATAGGGTCAACTTGTGGTTCATAGGCTAAGAGTTGGTCTATTAGATCTGGAGCAGTTCTGGCAGTAAAGAAGAATTCTTTCATAGGTTTTGACACGAACCCATTTCTCCGAGCATCATCAAGAAACACACAAAGAAAATCATAAAATCCTTCAACGTTGTACAGTCCAAGCGGTTTCTGGTGTATGTTCAGGTTCGCCCAAGATAGCACTATAAGAATTTCCTCCAATGTACCTAAGCCACCTAGCAAAGCGATAAAAGCATCAGCACGGTTAATCATTTCTACCAATCGTTCAGATATACCTGGTACGATAAGTTCATCTCCGTTTGATGATCCAATATGATTTGCCTCTACCAAGGGTTTTGGGATGATTCCCAAAACGTGACTGCCTCCTTCCTTTGATCATCAGTAACCTCATCCGTTCCAAACGAGCTTTGTAAACCTTCATCAGAGATTTTTGAGGGAGAGAAGGAAATTGCTTGTGAAGATTTGCGAGAGCTTCTTCCATCTTGAAATGTCTTAATCTGTAAAAACTAAACACACAAAATTAAATCACACCAAATCACAATATATACACAAATTGCATGGGTTGCCTCCTTACGAGTGCTAAGTTTAAAGTCGTCAGCTAGACGTGACTTCTCGAACGTTAAACTGGATCTGAAAGTGTAACACTTTTTTTTGTCGTTCAAATGATTCTCCCTAGTAGTGCTTAACACGCTTGTTTTTAACCTTGAAAATTTTGTTGGAGTCAGGATCATGTATCTAAACGGCTCTGTCTGGTAAAACCTTAGTGATCACAAATGGACCTGACCACCGTGATTTTGGCTTCCATCGGAATAATTTCACCCTTGATTTGTTTAACAGTACCTTCTGCCCTGGTTCCAGTTGTATACGCACTAACTTCTCATCATGTCTTTTCCTTGTACAATTTGGCATCCTCAAAAGGCTGTATGTGAAATTCCTCCAATTCGTTGAGCTGGTGGAACTTTTTCTCTTCTGTTGCTTGTAGTGCAAGAATAGGCTTCTTCAGTACGCAGTGCACTTTATCTTCAGGCTCCACAGGTAATTGACATGCTTTAAGTTTGTCAGTAGAACTTTGTCTTTTATCAGTGTTCTTAACGGTACTATGTATCACATCAAGTCTAAAACATTCCTCCTTCTTTTCATCATCTGGGAAATTCATGGATTTGAAAACATGAAATGTTACTTCTTGGTCTTGTACCCTCATGGTTAGTTCTCCTTTTTGTACATCAATAATGGTTCGACCAGTAGCCAAGAATGGTCTCCCGAGGATGATTGGCACGTCTGCGTCTTCCTCCATATCAAGGACAATAAAATCTGCTGGGAAAATGAATTTGTCAACCTTGACCAGCACATCCTCAACTACGCCTCTTGGAAATACGAGCTTTCTATCAGCAAGTTGTAGTGAGACTGAAGTGGGCATTGTTTCTCCAATCTGCAGTTTCCTGAAAATAGAAAAAGGCATCAAGTTAACACTAGCACCTAAATCACACAGAGCCTTACCGAAGTCATGTTCTCCTATGGTGCAAGGAACAGTGAAATTACCAGGATCTTTCAACTTTGGAGGAAGTTTTCTCTGAATGATGGCGCTGCATTCTTCTGATAATGCTACTGTCTCATAATCTCCCAATCTCTGCTTTCGTGAAAAAATGTCTTTCATGAATTTGGCATAGCTGGGTATTTGTTCCAACGCTTCTGCAAATGGAATGTTGATATGCAGCTTTTTGAACACCTCCAAGAATCGAGCAAACTGCTTGTCCAGTTTATTCTTCTGAAGAAGCTGAGGAAAAAGTGGAGGTGGAGTGATCTGTTCTTTTTCCCTTGCTTCTTTTTCCTCCATCTGTTGCTTTGTTTCTTTTGGAACTGCCTCAGCAGTTTTTTTGGCTCCAATATCTTTATTGATTTCAGTACCGCTTTTTTAATATGATGGCATGACATTGCTCATTCCCCATGTTCCTTGGATTTGGCTCTGTGTTGCTAGGAAGGGTACCTGGCGGTCTGTAACTCTGAGCATTGGCCAGTTATCCAATTTGATTCTCCAGTTCTTTAATAGAAGCTGATTGACTTTGAATTAATGCTGATTGGGATTGAAACATAGCATCATATCTTGCTGCTTGAGAGTCGTGTTTTGCTTCTATCTTTTTCAAGTGAGAAAACACTTATGTTATTCCTGATTCATTTGATTGCTCCTGGCCTTTGTTCTGTTGTTGGAATCCGGGTGGTGGGTTGTTTATTTACCCTGAATTGTTGCTCCATGCGAGATTGTGATGATTTCTCCACCCTGGGTTGTAGGTGTTGGAATATGGATTGTTCCCCTGTCTGTTGAAATTGTTGACATAATTCACCGTTTCTTTATGTTGGTTGAAAAATTCTGACTCAGGTACTCCTCCAAATGGTGAACTTGTGGATCCACCATTAACTTTCATGTTAAGAGTTTCCAGATTTTTGCAAATCACATCCAGCTTGGAATTTAGTGCTGTGTTGGCTCCAACTTCATAAATTCCTGCAATTCTTTGAATCATGCTCCTTTCTTTTGGCCACAAGGAGTTGTTGTTGGCCATTTCTTCAATTAAGTCTCAGGCTTGATCTTCTCCTTTTGCCATTAAAGCTCCTCCAGCAGCAGCATCAATTGTGGTTCTCATTATTCCAGAAAGTCCATTATAGAAGGTTTGAACTTGTAGCCACTTTGCGATATCATGGTGAGGACATTTCTGGAGTAAATCTTCGAATCTTTCCCAAGATTCGCAAATGGATTCTGAGTCTTATTGCACGAAGGATGTGATGTCATTCCTCAACTTTGCAGTTCTGGCTTGTGGAAAGTACTTTGCAAGGAATTTGGTGGCTAGAGTGTTCCAAGTTGTGATGGAACCTGTTGGTAACGAATGTAGCCAAGCTTTAGCTCTGTCTTTCAGGGAATATGGAAAAACCCGTAGTCTCATTGCTTCTTCAGCTGCTCGGTTGTAATTGAGAGTATCGCAAACTTCCAGGAAATTGCTGATGTGGGAATTAGGATCTTCAGTTGCATTTCCCCTAAACTATACTGACTGCTGAATCATATGGATGCATGTTTTGATGTCACACGCATTTGCTGGTAAATGAGGAAGTACAATACAGGAAATGAAGTCGTCGACCACCGGAATGGTTATGTCTCGAATGGGTATCGGTGGTGCAACTTCCAAAGGTTCAGGTTCCATGTTGACCAAAGCTTCTTGGCCTTCTCGCCTTTCCCTTCTCAACTGTCTGATGGTTCTTTCAATTTATGGGTCAAGCGGTCGGAGTTCAAAGCTTCTGGTTCGTCTCATGTAGTTTCTGAGAACCTGAAACACAAGAAAACAACAACAATAAGTAAAAAGAAAATTAGATACAAGTAAAAGTATCTAATCTCTAAACTAATAGTGAAAGATAAATAAGTCCCCGGCAACGGCGCCAAAAACTTGACCAGTGCTTAATCACACGCGTATAACGCAAGCGCACTTATTGTTCAAGTAGTATAAAAAGTATCGATCCCACGAGGACTTAAAACCTTTGCTATTAATTTTTTATAAGGTCAAATGTTTACAAGTATCTAATAGATTGATTGTTTGATTGGGTGGTGACTTTAAAACTTAAAACAAGTAAATAAAATTTCTTGAAAGTAAATTGAAGAAAATTCAAATTTATAAAACTATCAAGGGTTGTGAATCCTTCCAATATCTATTAAAGATGAAGTGGTTATCTTACAGTTGGGTAATATATTAATTTATTAACCTGGAACACTAAATTATGTAAAAGCCTCTTCCGATGGTCGATTACAAATACCCAGTATAACCCAGTTGAACCATATGTCTATGTCAACCAAATTACCTGGATTCATTAAGTTTAAGTCCTAATTATGGCTACCCCCGCCCGACAGGTATATTCCTATCCTGTAAGGAAATCTATTAAAGGGTTATCTATCCTCAAGGAAGATCATGGGCTATTGAGTCTAAGGTCTTTAACCTAAAATCCCTTTTCCAAGTTCATTTTAACTTTACCTAATAAATTTTATTAATGGCTAGTTAATAAAAAGCATTAAGATTAAGACTCAATAAATAAACCTTTATATTACCCAAGCTATAATCTAACCCATTATAAACCGGTGATATTGGATTTCATCAACCCCAGATAACTGGCTTAGTTACGACACATATTTATGGGTAGTAAAAATTTAAATAAAATAAAAGACATAAAGTAAAATACTGAAAATTAAATACTGAAAAGTAAATTGCTGAAAAGTAAAAAAAGTAAAAAGTAAAAGTAAAAAGTAAAAAGTAAAAAAAATAAAAGTAAATTACTGAAAATTAAATAAAGTAAAAGTACAATAAAAGAAAATGCTGGGGTTAGAGGATCAACTTTTATTACTATTATTTTAGATATCTCCCTTAATATAATATATAACTTTATGTGATAATTACCAACCAGCCATAAAGGCGGTATCCTGATTAAGTCAAATTAATAATTAATTACCAACCGACCAACCAGGCGGTATCCATAGTTAGTCAGGTTAAAACCAATTTATAATTAATTACAAACCGGCCAATATAGCGGTATCGTCATTAAGTCAAGTTTTAAATAGTTTATATATTATAATTAAGGGAGATTAATCTAAATAGCAATAATAAAAGCTTTACCTTTCACCCCAACAAAGGGGAATTACCTCCTCATTGCTTGAAAAATAAAAATTGCAAAAGTAAAGAAAGGAAAAGATTGTGCGTAAAAGTAAATTGCGGAAAGTAAAAACTGAAAAATAAAGAAAAGAAAGTGGGAAAGCGGAAATTAATTACTGAAAGCTGTAAATAAACAAACAAGATACAATCTTCTTATTTATTCTTTAGGAATTTCAAAGAAGAAAGTATGAAATTTACAAATGAAATGACTTGGTAATTATAGGCAAAATTTTTCCTCCATCAAATCATCCATCAAATTCTCCACTAAATCCATTATTAATTTCTCCACTAATTACTCCACCAAATCCATTATTAATTGCTCCACTAATTGCTTATCATGTTTGGTGGTGATTTGATAATTTTTATAATTTATTTATTAATTTATTTTTTGCTTTGAAAATGATTGAAAATGACTTTAATAATTACACACAACACACTTCTGGATGGTTCATCAATTTCGGTCATGAAATCTTCAGAATTTGAAATTATTTTGTCTTTCAAAGTTGTAGATCTTCGAGTCTTCTTTAATCTGGCACTTGAATCAGCTCCATCCGATATCGGAGTGAAAACATTATACCCAAAATACGACAGATGCACAAAATTGGAATTTCCAAAACTGCACTTCGTTAAAACGCCCTTTCAAGTTTCCAATCTCCAAAATTAATATGTCAAGTCCAATTTTTGCCCTTATTTGACCCACATTTCATCCTAAATGATTTCATTGAGTCCCAATATTATTTTATCTGCAAAATAAACTAAAACACATCATAACGTTCATCAAACCAGAGAAACTAAACAAAATATTAAGTAAAAGGGGCGGTAAATATTGATATATTTTCCGCTCATCAACGAACACCTTTACCGCTAAAAGACATTTTAGGCATTTTGCCTAATAAACAAGATTCGCAGACATCATATGAATTAGGATCAAATCTATCCAAGTATCCAATCTTCGAAGGCGTGGATATGCGAGTCTTGTTAATGTGTCTCAGATGACTATGCCATAGATAAGTTTCATATGTTTTACTCATTTTGAGCCGTTTGTTTGTCATATTATATGTTTGAGATTCATTTATATTCAAAATATGAAGACCATTATTGGCATCAGCAGTACATATCTCAAAATCATCTTTATAAACAAAACACCCAGTGTTTCGGAATACAAAACTGTTCCTGTATTGGGTCAAACAAGATACAGAGATAATGTTTCTAGTCAAACTAGGTACATAATAATAGTCTGATAAAGTAAGTACATGCCCCGAGGGCAGTTCCAAAATATAGGTCCCTACAGCCAAAACAGCGACTCTGGTCCCATTTCCAACTCGTAGGTCAATCTCGCCTGAAGCCAATCTCCTACTAATTTGCAGATCCTTCACATCAGTACATATATGAGTACCACAACCAGAATAAAAAATCCAATTTTTAAAACTAGAAGTAGACATGTTTATTTCAATAACAAACATACCTGAAGCCGGAGCCTTGCCCGCATTCACTTCCTTCATGTGCGCCTTGTAATAACGGAAGTCACGCTTCAAGTGACCCTGTTTGCCACACTGTAGGCAGACATCTTGGGATTTGTCATTTTCCTTCCCAGAAGACTTTGATGATTTGGCCTTGCCTTTTCTTTTCTTCTTCTTCACACCTTCAGAAGCCTTCGGCTAAGCCTTGGCCTTTTGAGATGTCTAAGTGAAATGCACCTCACGCTTCTTGCCCTTCAGAAGCTCTGGCTCTGCCTTTTTCAGCATCGCCATCAACTCTTCAAGAGTCTTCTCTTGGTTCATCATATTGTAGTTCATGATGAACCCGCCCCAGCAGTCAGGCATAGACTGTAAGATCAAATCTATGGAAGTCTCACCCTCAAAGGTTATGCCCAGCTGACCTAGCTATTCGATGTCAGTAATCATCTGCTACATATAATTCTCGAAAGATGTACCCTCTGACATGCGAGAGCGAAAGAGCTTCTTTTGTAATTCATACTTCTGAGATCTAAAGTTAGATCTATGAAGGTCCTCCAATTTCAACATCATGTTGTAGGGATCCTATCCCTTGTTTTGTTGACGAAATTGAGGGGTCATTGCGGCAAGCATTACGGACTGACCAGTTGATTTGTCATCATTGTGAGTCTTCCAAAGCTCATGATCAACAACCCGCTCATGTCCAGGCTCATGCCCGAGAGGTCTGTCTATTACATAGAGCAACTTCTCGGCTCCCAGGACAATCCTGAGATTCATCTCCCAGTCTGAAAAATTGGAGCCGTTAAAGACATTATCACCAATGATGATGTCTCTGATGCTAATCTTTCCAGTCATCTTGATTGTAATAGTCTAACTATTCAATCAACGATATCGGGTATAGTCAAATGTAATGATTACTATCCAACTATAGAATCAACTACAAATGAAGTTATGGTACAGTCCAACTGTTCACAAAAAACAATAAAATATTAGTCCAACTAATATAAATATATAACGACGAAAATAATTTAAAAACACGTATTTGGCAAGTATTAAAAGAAATTTTAAATTTATTACTGGCCTCTCACTATTTTTCGGCGAGCCTCTAACCCTCTGTTGAGTACTCGGGAAACCCAGTTTCCTAGTGGGCTAGGATCCCGTTAAATAACACACAACCTTGACTTTGGCCAACAAGCTGTATGAAACTTAACTAGGTAGATCTCTAAGATCAATTGGATCCCATCCAATTCCTAGATCCGGTAGGTGGACCTCCAAGTCCAAATATATATCCAATATATATAACCTAACCTTTTCCTCTAAATCAACTAAGCATTGGCTTTGGCTCAACAAGCTTAATGATTCCAGTTAAGCGCGACCCATTGACAGTGGGAAAGCTTCGTAATCCACGTCGATGTACAGAAGTGACCTTGACTTTGACCAACAAGTCACAACTTCCCAAGACATGCGATATATAACAAATCCTTCGTGGTTCAAACACATCCGCGATGGACAATGATCTTGACTTTGGCCAACAAATCAAAGCCAATCTTGGATCTTGAGAGAGAACCACTCAATGGAAGGAAAACTCTTAATGTTAAAGTGATTGTTTTTTGCGTAAATTGGCATCCAATTTATTATATTTGATTAGGTCTCATCATACACCCTTAAGCATGTATTCTAAAAGCATAATAAGGCGCAAATAAATTAATAATGATATACATATGGATATATAACAAACTTTGTTCCTAGAACAAATCTCTCTCTTTCCTCTCTTCCGCTAGCACTATTCATACTTCTACCAAATTACATAATACATTAAAGAAACCTCATTTGCATTGAGGGGAAATGGTGAGAAGAGAAATACAATGAGATAAGGAGGTGAAAGGCTCGACACGCAGGTCCAATTTAATAAATAAGTACCATACTTACAATAATTTCCAAAATTGCCCCCACCCATCTAATATCCATCCGATATACATTATTCATATAAATACATCCAAGTATTCACACAAAGCATGTTTTTTAATCAATCTAATTCAATTAATTAATCTTTAATTAATGACCATCCAATGTTCAAACAACTATTTGATTTGCGCGAGTCCAACTCTTTTAAGAATAAATACTCAAAATACGTTTTCTTGAATTATTTCGAACTACAATTTTAAATCAAATTTAAATTGTATCCGATACTAATTCGAATTTAATTTCAAATTAAATAATTACACTTATAATGGTGCCTTTTAGACTTTGATTCCGAATCCAATCTAAATGGGTCTCAAAGGCCCAATTAGCATCCAATACTATTCAATTAAAGACCAATGGGCTTTCAATTAATTCTTTAGGCATGGGCTTTGGCCATAATTGATCAAATCCAAAATGCCAAAGCCCAAATAGGAATCAATCTATGCCAAAAATCAATTTAGGCCCATTAGGCCCAATTAAATTTTTAAAGGTCCAATAGTCATATTTGGACTTTATGGAAATGGTTTTAGGTCCAATTGGATCCAATCCAATTGACCAAAACAAACTTGGCCCAACCAAGCCCATTAGCCCAAATACAACAATTAAATTAATACATTATTCCAAATTACATATTAATCCAATTAAAGTGTAATTAACACAATTAATCAATTAATCTAATGTTTCCAAAACACTAATTAATCCAATTAATCATGCTCAATTATCCAATTCATGTCCAACACAAATTGAAGCAAAATCAACTCATTCCAACATGCTACATCCCACGGCAATAACATGAAACAACATTCAATTTTGATTTCAATCCAATTAAACCAACCATTAACATTCATTTCATGTTTTAAACTCATCCAATGGTCTAATTTCAAAAAATCACCATGAGAGGTACTAAGGTTCAATTCGGCCATGGTAGTGAATTTGGGGAAAATTAATCTAATCAATTTTTAACAAATCCAATGATGCACAAATCCAATTCATCATCATACTAACACAACCAAACAATCAATTTAGATAAATCATTCTCCAAGCAAAAAATCCCAAATTAAAGTCCATAAACCCTATATTTTAAAATCAATTTTAGGTGGCTCCGGATACCATTGTTAGTGTCTCTAAGACATGCCAATGATCCTAAACAAAATCTATGTGTGAATAAAATCAAAGAAAGTTGCGGTAAAACTAACAATGATCGGATGAAGTTCAAGACTTTTTCGTTGTTGTATGAAAGCTCCAAGCTTTGTTGAGTGTTTCCAACACTTGGGTGAGTTTCCCTATCACCTTCTCTTGAGTCTCTAAGTGCTAGCTATGAAGATTTTGAAGCAAAAACAATGGAGAAGGGAAGAGCATGCTCACGGCAATAGGAAGAGGAAAGAGAGAATCTTGTGTTTTGTATTTTGTTTTCTAAAAATAATTACCAAAGTTGCCTTGAAAAAGTGGTATATGCTTTTCCAAAAAGCAAAACAAAAACAAAGTGTGTTGGAGAAGTTTCATTAAAAGCTCCCAACCACTTCCATCAACTTGAGTGACTAGTAATGTAAGTCCCACACTTAAATTCAAAATTCAAGTTGGGTGAGACTACACACTTCGGGCTCGGGTTCGTTGAATCAGATTAAACGAATTTTTCGTTGCGACGTAATTAAATCCAATTTAATTAAATAATAATGCCTAGCAAAATTATTACGAAAGTCGCTTACGAATTAATTCCAAATTAATTCGTTCGCCCGAATTAAAATCCAATTTTAATTCCGCTTTGAAATCCGATTTCATTTAATATATCCAATATATTATTTTAGCCCAATTAAATAAATCAAATAGTAAAATCAAATTTAACTATTAAATTTACTTTGCTGATTAATTCCAAATTAATCGCGTTCTCTCTTCTAGTCGAATTAATCCCAGTTTAATTCTTACCGCAATTAATCCCAGATTAATTTTCTCTCTCATAATTAGTACCAGATTAATTATGTTCGAGTCAAATATCATCGGTGAATCTTTTTGAAGCGACCCGAGAGATCCTTGGATATGATGGCAGTAAATACGGTCATCGGACTATCCGAACACGTGCGTACCCTGTACCACGTTCTCACCAATTTACAAGACATGGTTGGCTTCTAGAAAAACACCGTGCGTACCCAATTCTCCAAAAATATATTCAACATGGAATATATATAATTTGTATCAGGCGTAGTATACAATGTATTGCGTAATACGATCCAGTATCGGATGTCACATGCTAGGCCTAGGGCTGGAATTTTGTATGCCCCGTACGAAACATATATCGGATCACTAGCAACTAGTCTCTGTAATCAGATAATCATGACCTAGTCATACTATCCCGATAGCTGCAACATTTAAGAGTACTAGTTCTGTATCCATGCTTGATCATCATGTCCATAGGACTGAAGTGATATTTCCATCTTAAAATCACACCCAATACACTACGATTCTCAGTATACCCAGAAGAGGCGTAAACAGAACCTGTTAAAGCTCCGGACGACCAAAACCAAAGTATAATGATTGTCGTATGTATTAGCGATGCAAGTCTCAGGTTAAGACCACATACACCTACCCTGATTCGGATTCCCATAGACACATAGTCATACTACCAATGGGACTCCGATGGGTCTATCCAGAGCGAAGCTGTTCCCGGTCCAACGGCTAACAAACCTTCTATCACACTTGCATAAGTATCCAATACTTAAATATATGAGAACTATGCCGTTAAGCTTCCATAACGCGCACAAGTGTAATTCTAGCCTATTCTGCATTATCGATGTCCAGTATCGATAATACTACGACTAAGGATATTTAATGATTAAACCGTTCGTGGATTAATATTGTCTCATATCTTATTAATTTGGTACTAATCATATGGACTTTTATCATTTATATATCCAAGTAATCCAATTACAAAATGATAAAAGAGCAATTTCCTTTGTCACATAGTTAATTTATACAAAAACACCATGTCTTTTACAAATAGTGATGCTCTGGGTCATAATTGTCAAACACCACGAGCCCATGGATTTAACAGATTGCTAATCCCATAATGAATACATATGCTCTCTATATAGAACTGACTGATCATATCTTATTAATCCGGTACTAATCATATGGACTCTTATCATTTATATATCCAAGTAATCCAATTACAAAATGATAAAAGAGCAATTTCTTTTTTCACATAGTTAATTTGTACAAAAACACCATGTCTTTTACAAATAGTGATGCTATGGGTCATAATTATCCAACACCACGAGCCCATGGATTTAATAGATTGCTAATCCAATAATGAATACCTATGCTCTATATATAGAACTGACTGATCCTATCTTGACACGCACGTGATATCTTGAGAATCAGTTCATACCTAACGAACAAGCGGAGGTCTGAACTAAATAGGTCGGTAACATGACACTCCCACTATATCTTTTCTGACTCTTTATAACGTAGACCGTCTAACGTCATAATTAGAATCAAAACTAATCTGACCCTAATGGTTGCAAACTATATTCTCCATAAATAAAAAAAACTTGTTCTTAGTATCTTAAAGATAATAAAGAACATATTTCAAGACACATGATATGGTCTACAAAGTATCAAAATAACTCGTAACAATTACGATAAAATTGATATCTTTAATCACGCATAATATAGTATTCATTATGCTATCATCATATGATGTAAAATATTGACTAGACATTCTAATCAATTTCTCTTTCGACAAAGGAATCATCATTTACGAAAGATTATTAATATATTTAAGAGACACACTAACTGTCAAACAGTTATACTAACTGTCACACAAATAGTCTTGTTGTGTCCTTTATTAGATCATATCTAATGCACGAATAATGGGAGTATCTCACAAGTCTCTTAGTTTTATATCATATATAAAACTTTATATCGAATATAACAGAGACCACACCCACTGCTTTCACGGAGAAAAAAAGACTTAGGTAAACTTTTTACCTAATAAATTCTTATTATTACATTAATAATGATAATGTCATTATATATAAAACTAGAAAAAAATTTGTATGCTCCCATTAACCCTACTATCACATATGTATTCTCTACGCTTTGATAAAATCAGACAATCTGACTAATATCAAAATTAAAGAACACATATTTCCGGAAAGCTCATCAGAGTTTACAATAGACTCTATAAGCTAGTATACCAACTGTGATCTTAGCAGAATACAAACTCCAAGGCCATTCCAGAACGGAACGCCACTTTACATTATTTAGCCAAAATATACAGTTTAATATTAACATTAACCAACAGATCTTTAATTGTTCAATTAGTGCGACTAGAGACAAGTTTCCTCAAAATCTATAATAGATTGCTGAGTATAACTTTTCTCAATGTCATACTATAAACGTCAAACCTTAAATAAGCTCACTTTGCTTTTATTTCGCAAACCATTTGCACCTTTTATGAACGATTAATAACGAAAACTCAATGAGACTTGATCGCAGTAAGATATGAACAATCTTAGATTTATGGTTTAATGCTAACTTCCGTAATCGATATCAAATATCGCCCCATTAAAAGTTATAGGATAATTTTCTTTGATAAGAAAATAACAGAACCATTAAGTATCAAATACTTCGCAAATGATTCTGACATCCTATTGGACTTCTATGGAATATGTCTAAGGGTATTTTCATCTTATTAATTATGTAGTTCCATTTATAGTTTATCACTCTCACAATTGACTTCAATAAGTCAAGTCTTTTCTATAATGGTCAACATCCGATGTTACACACTAAGTAATAAAATAATTTTATTACTCGAGATCGTAGAAAATATATTCTATCAAATAGAATACAAAATTCTATTAAATAGAATAAATGATAAACTTCTACTCGTACCTCCGAGGCGCAAATACTTTCAATTATATAACAATTATATAAAAGATAGATTCAAATCTCAAACTTTTCAAGATTCGAATTTTCTACTTATACATATCATATATGTAACTATAGAAGCTAATGGAACCTTAATTAAAATGATCAATTTTTGTTACTAGAGCATATCCCCAAGAGTATTGAAACTAATTCGGTAACACTCAATTTCAAACGAATCAAATCATATAAGATTCAATTACTCCCTCTAACCAATTCCATCACGATGGAATCACAGAAAAATAATATTGAGTAAGAGTCATATTCATATTCATAGAATAATTTTAGAACTTATTGCCATAAATTCATATGTTTGATCATATCAAACATCTTTGAACAAATCAAAGACTCACGACGAATTTCAAAGATACAGTTTTCAAAATTTCAGAACGAATATCTTTGAACCAGTCAAAATATTTTATCCGCGTTTCATCAGAAATATGTAATTAAGTTGTGACAACTCATTGACTAAGTTATGAAGTAAAGAAAACTACATTAATCAATTTACAATTCATTAAACTATATACATCCAATGTATCAGTGTAATAAATTTTATGGTCCGATGACAATCATTGGTTAAATGAGATTTAATTACCTTCCTAAATACAATATTCATTAAATGGATAAGGATATGTGGTGTGATATTTTATCAGACCATTCTTTACTATATGGAATAAGCATCTAATACTTAAGTGATAAAATCTCATAAAACACTGTTCTAAGTTATTTACTTAACCGAATATTTTTCTTAATATTTATCTATTTGTCAATGACAGTACTAGTCGTATTAAAATATGTAACAACTGTTTACAAAGAACAAGTAACTATCAATATTAAACTATTATTATAGGAAATATATGCATAAGCGGGCTTGATACCAATCAATATTTTCTACACACAACTATATGCATCTCCTTTCTTTAGGAACTATAAGCATGAACTATTATAATAGGTGTTGGGGTTGGTGCTCAGAGCGCCAATTCCCGGTTGTATTTCCTTTTAAATACTATTGTAAATGTTTTATTATGAATAAAATGAGCAGTTTCTATAATATAATATATCTTATTATATGGTAAAGACGTAATCGACTTTAGAATGATTAGTCATGATGCAGTTGCAAAAGTGTCGCAACTGACATTGAGTTGTATTATGATGTTGTCATTCTCAGACAGTTCCTAGTCAATGTTTACACTACTTGGTCAGTAAAGTAAACCCGTTGAGACCGGTACATGTCATATACTGGAATATATGATTCCAATGGTTTCTCAATGAACCATGAGTCTTGGAGACTCATATAGACGTTTATGTGTTTATTATAGATAAACACTGAACGACTCACCAAAGATTCTTAATGGATGGTACACCAACGTCAATAAGAATCTTCTCGGGTTGAGTAGCATTTGTGATTCTTCAACTTAAGATACCACTGTAGGCACGTGAGACATCTTCCACACTTAGATGGCAGTCACGTCACTGATCTATTCAGATCAGACCTCCACATATTCGTTGGGTGTGGATAGATCCTCAGGGTGTCCTGTGTTTGTCGAGATAGGATCCGTCAGTTCTGTGTACAGAGCATAAGTAGTCCAAATATGATTAGAAATCAGATAAAAACCATGGGCCCGTGGTACACTTTAGAAGTGAGTTCTAAGTGTTCTTTTAGAGATTGCTAATAGAGACGTCGACATGATTGTCCCTATAGAGATTTGACGTTTACATCTATGTCTCTGGGATATATCCGGATACCTGTGATAGAGGAATTAAACATATGCCATGACCTCGACCTGTATGATTCAACGAGTTTATTCGTGGTCGTCATAATTTACGGGTGGGTAAATTATGGACACGAAATTAGATTTCGTGACGGATATTCCTGAATCTAGAGAATCTCACTAGTGAAATATACTTGTATAGCACTAGGGCAACTTTTATGAATAATACTGATTATTTATAAGTCGTTTAAAGGTTAAACGAAAAATACATGCGAAGAAACCTAATAGTCATTTCCTAATTTTGTGTATATGTATTTAATGATAGATTTATTAAATACACATTAATTAAATGTCAAATTGTGATATTTTACATATATCATAAATATATATTTATTTGGATATTTAATGTAAATATAATACATATATTTAAAATATTTGTATTTAAATAATTATTTAATTATTAAATAATTAAATTAATTAAAAATATAAATATCTTAAGTTTTGATATTTTATGGAAATGCCTTAAGTTGCTTTTGTTGACTTGTTGAATTTCATTAAAGGTGTAATGATCAAGTTGTAAGTTGATTAAAGCAAAATTAAATGAAACAAAAAAATAATATCTAGATATTTTATGCTTCACAAATTCGGCCAAGGGCATTTTTGGGTAGTATATATTATTTTGTTTCTTTTTCATTAGGTTAAGGGTTCATAAGTTACCAAAACAAATACAAAAGAGTTGAGAGAAAAGTTTGAAGACAAAAAAGAAAATATTGAAATAATTTGATTTTTGTAAGTCTTTATTTTAATCTTCCAATATAGAAAATGTTTCTAACATACTTAGCTTCAACATGTGTTGCTAGTATGTTGTCTCTACACTTTTAGTTTGTGTTTTAATTGGTTGTGAACTTGTTTGAAAGATGTATGCATGTATGGTTTTAAAGTAAGCTTGAAATGGTTTCATTGGCTTACTTTTGATTATTTGATAATGATGTTGCCATCCTGGAGTTGCTAAGCCACTAATTGATGACCTAAAATTATTCTTGAGTTGTTTCATGATGGCGAGACTTGTTTAGTGTAGTTTAGATTGAATTAAAGTGATGGATTTAATTGATTTGGTAAGATTTGTCAATTTGAAGAAATTATAAAATTAGGGTTCTTCACCTTTTCCAAATTTGAGGCTTTTCATATATGTGATGTATTATGGTGTTTATATGATGTATATTAATTTTTGAGTTGATTTGATTTGATCTTGACATGTTTTGAACAAAAAAGAACCAAATTGCAAAAATTGAAAAATTATGGGTGGTTTCGGCAATTAGCTAAAAATTAGGGATTTTGTTGCAATCTGATTTTTATGTGTTGGACATGTTGGAAATCATTTTAGAAATGATTTAGAATCATCCAAAATTATATTTGACCTTTTTAGGACTAAAATGTTCAATTTGCAAAGTTGTGGGGCAATTCGGTAATTACCAAGAAATTTGATTTCTTGTATAATTTTTCAGAATTTAATAATTGGGTAATGAAATAAATAAGTTTATTTAATTGATCCAAGAAAAATTTTGAAATCGGATAATTTTGATTTTCCGCGTTTCCGCTGCGTTACCGGATTTTCGCCATAAAACCCCTATAAAATGTTATCAGAGCGAGTCTGATTCTGGACACCCTAATATGATTATGCCTTTTAAATTCAATGTTTAATTTAATCTTTACTTTATGCATGCATTTGTTTATTTAATTTGATTAAATTAAGTAAAAGCATCATTTGCGGAAAATCCCTAATTAATAAGGTTTATGTTAATTATGTATTTGATGCATGTTACATGGTCCGTCTTGTCAATACGGTTTATGGATATTTTTATGTGACTACATCTGAGATCGTGCCAAAGCTGTGAGGGTGTATCTGATAGAAATTTATTTATGCCGGATGTATATCTGATACTAGATAAATTCAAGGGAAAGCGGAATCCTGAACGTGCCAATGCTGTCAGGGTTACGCAAGTAGCTTGAGTTTATCATTGACGAGTTTAACCTTGGTATGCCTCCTTGTGAACGTGCGAAAGCTGTCACAATGAGAAACGACCAGGATCGGAAACCCATGAGTCACTATTGAGTGATTGACAATGAGTTGTCTACCTGATCAATATACATAGGCGAGAAAGTGCCAAAGCTGTGAGCTGAAATATATTCATGGGTTCCACCTTTCACTATTTGTATAGTTTAATTATTAAATCTTTGTATTATGTTTGGGGATTACAGTATTGCATGATTTAGTGGGAGGGGCATTTTTAGATTAAAAAATCTATGATCTAGTTAATGCTTTTGATATTATATGAAACTGTTTATTTTCTGCTAACCGTTTTTCGTAATCTATATGATAGATTTGCGATGGCGGCACAATCGACTAGTCTGTTTGCGCGTATGTTGGATACGAACAAACTTAAAGGCGCTGAGAACTTTTCCGAATGGGATTTGGATTTAAGGATTGTCCTTGATTCCGAAAAGTTGGGATATGTACTCGAGGGTCCGCTTCCCCTTGATGTGTCTGAGGATGCAACACCAGAGGAATACCAAGTTTTCCAAGCTTGGAAATATGATGATTTAAAAGTTAAGTCATACATCTTAAGTTCACTGGCACCGGGACTCAAGAAATAATACTATGGCATGATATATGCGTATAGTATGATGATGCAATTAAGAGAATCGTTCATGAACCAAGAACAAATTATTGTTCATAAAGTTGCGATGGAATTGTTCCATGCGCGACTGGTCGAGGGGCAAGCTATGAGCTCGCATGTTCTTCACATGATCAATTTGATTGATCAACTGAGGGAACTTAATCTCCCTCTAAATGACATTCTCGGTAGGAGTGTCATTATTGGTTCGCTCTCAGCTTCTTATCGCCGATTCGTGATGTATTTCAACATGAATGGGATTATCTAATCCTACCATGAACTGCATTGGATGCTGATCACGACAGAAGAGGACCTAAGGAAGGGAGTACCGACTCGCCCTCCGAAACCTACTTCACTCTCTACTTCTTCCCAGACCTGGTCAAATGGGAAGAAGACGAAAGTGAAGAAGAAGAAAGGTTTCGGTTCTCAACCGCAGGGAAAGATAGCAAAGCCCTAGAGGGCTTCTGACGACAAATGCCATCACTGCAGCAAGGTCAGACACTGGAAAAGGAACTTTCCTGACTATATTGCCCAGATAAGGAAGGAGAGAGCATCTACATCAGGTACATTTATTTTTCCAGTTATTGATATCTCACTGGCTTGTGAAGCTGTTACATCCAGCTGGATTTTGGATTCTGCTTATCTTGTTCACATTTGTAATTCTTTACAGGTGCTGAAGGAAAGTAAGAAACTGAAGCCTGGAGAGATGCAATTGCGCTTTGGGAGTGGAGACTCTCTAGATGCAGTTGCATTGGGAGTATGCGAGATCCATTTGCTGAATGATAGCCTTTTGTTGTATGATTGATACGTTGTACCGGGATGTGTAGCAAATATTATATCTCTTTTTGTATTAGATACAGAAGGTTATCATATTAATATTAAGAACTGTTCTTTGTATTTATATGATAAACGTAATATTCAGATCCTTTGTTGTCCAAATGAGCATGGTCATTACACATTGCATACTTCTAAAGATATTTTGAATACTGGGATTAATAAACGTAATTTACCTGTTGTTAATAATACTGAACTTTGGCATATACGGCTAGGTCATATTGGCGTTAAACACCTTACCCAATTGGTTAGGAATGATTTGATACCAGATCTCACCATTGAACCCTATCCAACTTGTGAATCGTGTATTCAGGGTAAGATGACCAAAGCCTCATTTTCTAGTGTTGGACATCGCACCACTAACTTACTGGAACTCGTATATTCTGATGTATGTGGTCCACTAAGTCAGACTGCTCACAGTGGTTATTCGTACTTCGTTACCTTTACCAATGATCTGTCATGGTACGGTTATGTCTATCTGATGCGACATAAATCGGAAACCTTTGAAAAATTCAAAGAGTTCTGAAATGAAGTAGAAAAATAGACTGGTCAACATATTAAATGCCTTCGATCTGATCGAGGTGGTGAATATATTAGCAGTGAGTTCATGGATTATATGAAGGAGAATGGGATTCTCGCTCAATATACTATAAACACTGCATTTTTTCATAAAGCCCAATGACGAGCCTCGTATGGAGGCACTACCCGATAAGTTGGGAAGTCGCGGGAAACAGACGTCGGAAAGGAAAATTCAAAAAAAATTAATACATCATCAAATTTAATTCATTTATTTAGCCCCGAGTTCGCTCGATTGATCTCTGTTTTAAAATGTTAACCTCAGCCCAAAACCCCCTCAACCCACAAAAGCCCACATGCCTATACGCACCCATTCAAAACCCATGCAACCTACAAAAGGGCCACACGCCCAAGCCCACATCACAAAACCCAAGCCCAATCTAAAATATTCAAACCACATTTAACACATGCCAACATCCCTCCAAATCCCCTTCAAATTAAAAATATTTTGAATCTAATCCCCACAAAAAATACACAATTTCTTTCCCTAAATAACTTAATAAAATACATCCATTTTTTCACATGATTTATTTCCTTACAAGACAAAATCCTAAGCACAACCCTAACCCTAGCACACCACTATATAAAGAATACTAAACACAAACCCTGGGGTCTGGCCTGGTTCCCTCACTTAGACGGCAGAAAGAAAAACAACAAAAAGAATTGCCACTCTCTCACCTATGGGGCTGGAACCAAAATAAATAAACCCCACACACTCGCCTCTCTCTCATTGACACACTCAATATCCTTCTTCGACACAGCCACTGACGTCCTACTCACTTCTTCCCTTAGCCAACGTAAACCCTATGCATCTCTCGTAGGAACCAAACAAATAAACCCTAAATGAACCTTCATCTTTCTCTTCTCACGAACTGGAAATAAAAAAATAAGACTCTCCACGCCCCTACAATCAACGCACAGACAGCCACAACATAAGACTAAACCCACCGAGCAAAACTGACTCTCTCTTCTCACGTCCTATCTCCTATCTTTCACACACATTGACCCGATAACAATAAAGAATCTTAGGTCCCCTTATTCTTCTTCAAGCCATGAATCCTAGACAAAACACAAATACAAAACCCTAAACAAAACTACCTCTTTGACCAAAATACAAAAGCCACAAAATCCAAGCGACTCCGAAAACGCACTAACACCACTCACACAGCCCTAAACAAATCTAAACACTTCTCACTAAACACACACATGGTCTTTCCTTCACGCAACACACACAGACAGTAACTCCACTGACCGACAACATGTAAACAAGAAGCACAATTTCAGCCTCACACAGCAAAGACAACAAACATGAAAAACCCTAAAGACACTGACCGAATAAACAAACCAACAAAACAACCATCCACCCATGTGAAAACCGAACCAGAAGCAACGTGAAACTCAACCAAAAATAGCCCCTAAAATAGTCCTGAAATAGTCTCCAAAACACCCCAAGCCGAGACCAAAAACAGTCACTGAACACCCGAAAATTAACGACCAAAAACAACAACAAAAACAGTCCAAAACAACTACTCAAAACGACGAAACAGTGAACAAAAATATTGAACCGGTAAACCAAAAAATAGTAAAGCGTTAACCCTTTTGGCGACGGTGTAATACACTCTCGAGAAGCGACTTAAAAGGTAAGACCTGAGGGCACCCTTCACTATTTATCTTTTCAGTTATTAATTGTTGATCACTCGCATGCATCATTATGTTTTACGTCTATTTTCATTCATGTTGGGTTAATGATTGCGTGCTATCTCTTGCGGTATATCGGATGGAAACCCAAACGTAAATTCCGTAGCCGAATTCGAATGGACGGTAGTGCAGTATGTACTTGGGATACAACTTCACATACCGCTTGAGAAACTTTCAAGCGCGTGTTTTGTTATTTAATTTTTTGTTCATTCGTTGTTTGTGTTTATTGTTCCGCTATTTATTTTCTACGTATTGCTTGATTTATTTACGCATTGTTAATCTAGTGCGCATGGGCTAATCACGTTGGATTAAAGGTCCTCCATTTGAGGGAAATGCCTAAAGGCTACCTTTACCATGATGTTTTGCCGCGCCGAACGAAGTATACTTGATTGAATGTGAAATACGTTCAATCGGGCATACGAGGTCCCATATAGATGTTGGCCTTGGTCGCATCCGTCATTTACTTTCCGCATGTTATTGCTTTATTTATTTATACATTGCTAATATAGTGCACATGGGCTAACTACATTGGATTAAAGGTCCTCCATTTGAGGGAAATGCCTAAAGGCTACCTTTACCACAATGTTTTACCGCGCCGGATGAAGTATACTTGATTGAATATGAAATATGTTCAATCGGGCATACGAGGTCCCATATAGATGTCGGTCTTGGTCGCATGTCTTTTATTATTCTTTCATTTACTTTCCGCATGTTATTGATTTATTTATTTATACATTGATAATCTAGTGCGCATGGGCTAACTACGTTGGATTAAAGGTCCTTCATTTGAGGGAAATGTCTAAAGGCTACCTTTACCACAATGTTTTACCGCGCTGAATGAAGTATACTTGATTAAATATGAAATACATTCAATCGGGCATACGATGTCCCAAATAGATGTCGGCCTTGGTCGCATCTATTTTATTATTCCGTTATTTAATTTCCGCATGTTATTGCTTTATTTATTTATGCATTGTCAATCTAGTGCGCATGGGCTAACTACGTTGGATTAAAGGTCCACCATTTGAGGGAAATGCCTAAAGGCTACCTTTACCACAATGTTTTGCCACGCCGGACGAAGTATACTTGATTGAATGTGAAATACGTTCAATCGGGCATATGAGGTCCCATATAGATGTCCGCCTTGGTCGCATCTCTTTTATTATTCCGTTATTTACTTTCCGCATGTTATTGCTTTATTTATTTATGCATTGTCAATCTAGTGCGCATGGGCTAACTACGTTGATTAAAGGTCCTCCATTAAAGGGAAATGCCTAAAGGCTACCTTTACCACAATGTTTTGCCGCGCTGTACGAAGTATACTTGATTGAATGTGAAAATGTTCAATCGGGCATACGAGGTCCCATATAGATGTTGGCCTTGGTCACATCTCTTTTATTATTCTGCCATTTATTTTCTCCATGTTATTCCGTCTGTTTACTTTCGCGTCGTCATTTGGTGCGCATGGGCTAATCGCGTTAGATTAAAGGTCCTCCATTTGAGGGAAATGCCTAAAGGCTACCTTTACCACAATGTTTTGCCGCGCCGGGTATACAAGATCCCATATGGACGTTGGCCAAAGCTCTTGGTCACACTCTTCTTCTGTTGATCTTGTTATTCGCCTTTTTGGTTGTCATTTTTCATTTTTCACTTCATATTCATACTGTGTTAATGCTTGAGTGTTGCCTCTCGCGATATATCAGATGGAAACCCATACATAAAATCCGTAGCTGAATCTGAATGAACGGTAGTGCGGTCTGTACTTGGGATACAACTCCACGTACCACTTGAAAAATGCTCGCGCACGCGTTTATGTCATTTTAGATACCACTTTAGTAATCTCGTTCGAACGCGTTCTCAAACGCTACACGAACGCATGCATTCTACCTCATTTTTGTTCGAACACATTTTCAAACGCTATACGAACGCATGCATTCTGTTTACCGTTGAATGCGTTTCTAAACGCTACACAAACACACATACAGTGAACATACCTCCTTTCGTCATATTTTATGCATGTTTGCTTCTTTGATCTTTTCTTTTATATTATGCACTGGATTATCTGCCATTATTATTAGCATTTCGATTATTATTATTTATTAAAAATTTTGCACTTTTTTGTTTAATACATCTATGGAATTATGTATTTGTCATCCTTTTTTTATTTATTTACGTTTATGGGTGTGCAAACTTGTGTGTTGATTAAATTATCTTGTATGTGTTGCATAAGACTTGGTTATACTATTGCATAAATCCTTTCATTACAATTGGCATAAGTAAGACCATTCCGAACCCAACGGTTTGAGGTCTTCCCTTGCGAGGGGTGAGTGCGACCTTAAATCATTTCCCAGTTCACACTGGGTGGTGACTCCTTTATTCTCCGGTTTAGTCCCCCGCGGGCTACTCCATACTCCCAACCGAGCCGCGAGCCCAGACAACATCGCACACCTCTGTACCATGTCTACATATACTCTTCTAGGTACTTCACATCACAATGGAGTGTTTGAGAGGAGAAATCAGACTTTACTGGATATGGTCCAATCAATGTTGAGTTTTACAGATTTTTCATATTACTTATGGGGCTACTCTCTTTTAATATATGCACATATTTTGAATAAGATTCCTTCAAAAGCTGTTCCTACGACTCCATATGAGATATGGACCAATAGCATACCAAATCTTAATTATATTAGGGTTTGAGGTTGTCCTACCTATGTCAGGATGGCTTAGAATGATAAGCTTTCGCCTCGAGGGCAAAAGTTTAGGTTTGTTAGATATCATTCGAATACAAAGGGATATCTATTCTATGATACCGAGCATCAAAATGTGTTCGTAGTTCACTTCGAAAAATTTATAGAGGTAGAACTTTTGTCCGAAGGAGGTAATCATAGACAGACCGAACTTGATGAAGTCTAACCTGAAAACAATGAACCAATAGAAGAACCTGAAGTTCAAGTAGATGACGAACCTTCAACACAAAGACTCTGTAGGTCACAAAGGGTATGTAGACCTCCTGAACGCTTGTATTTGATACAAGAAAAGAGTCTCGATGTTCTCTTAGTTGAAGAGATTGATCCTTTTACCTATAGAGAATCGATGTTGGACATCGACTCCGTGAAGTGGCAAAGTGCCATGAAATCCGAGTTAGACTCAATGCATGAGAATCAAGTTTGGGACTTGGTTTTAACCTGGAACACGAAGATATGCATTAGCCTCTGTCGATGGTCGAATTCAAACACCAAAAGTAACCCAATTAACTATATGTCTATGTTAACCAAGAAACCCTGAATTCATTAAGTTCAAGTTCCAATTATGGCTACCCACGCCCGACAGGTATATTCCAATCCTCGAAGGAAATCTGTAAGATGTGAGTTTGTGAGATATTGAATCTAAGGCTGAAACCTAAAATCCCTTCGTCAAGTTCATTTTAAGTTCACCATATCAATCTTATTGGTGATCAAGCAACAAGAAGCATTAAGATTAAGATTCAATAAACAAGCCAAAACATCACACATAATATAATTAAATCAATTATTAAATTCGTGAATATTGTGCTTCATCACTTCCCTATATTAAAAATAAAATGCTGGGGTTGGGGGATCCACCTTTAATATTTCAAATCTAGAAATCTCTCTTATTATAATATATAAATTTGCATTATATTACCAACCGACCATATAGACGGTATCCAATTAAGTCATGTTTTAATTCCAACCGACCATAAAGGCGGTATCCAATTAAGTCAGGTTAAAATTAATTTAATCAAGTCCAACCGACTATGAAGGCGGTATCCAATTAAGCCAGGTTTTAAGATAATTTATATATTATAAATTAATAGAGATTAACCTAAATTATCCATATTAAGGGTTTCACCCTTTATCCCAGCAGAAATTAATTACTAAACATAAAAGAAAGTAAAAACACACAAACTATTATTACAACTAGAAATAAAAATACATAATTAAAAATATAAAATTAAACACACAAGATACAATCCTAAGATCCTTATTAAGAACCTTGAGAAAGTATGAAAATGGAAAATGAAATCAGCCTCTATTTATAGGTAAATTTTCGGTCTGAGCATCGCGACGCGTGAAGGCTTGCTCGTCTTGCTCGTCGCGACACGTTGAGATATTGACACGTGGTACACAACTTGCTAAAATATTGACACATGGCACGCATTTTTGGTGTGTCACGACGCAAAAGGTCATGCGCGTCACGACGCTGGGAACAATGATAACAAGTATCGACAGACTGCATTATTGGCTCGGCGTTGTGACGTGGGAACTTTGCAGGTTACGACGCATGCTACAGTGATGATGCGTGTTGGCATGTTGCATAATTGAGGCGCGTCGTGACGCAGAGAAGTGTGCACGTCGCGACGCGTGAAGAAAAATTCAGTTTTTGCCATTTTTTTATCCGTTTTTCATCGTTTTAGCCCCGAGTTGATTCCATTGAGTCCCAAAACTTTATTTAACTACAAAACAAACAAAAACACATCAAAACGTTCATCAAACTCGAGAAAAAATACAAAAATATTAGGTCAAAAGGGTGATAAATATTGATATATTTTCTGCTCATCAATGTATAAATCATTTTGGTTGTGATTGGAAATCACCTATGCTTGTATCTAACAACTTAGGACTAAAATGATTAAAATGGAAAGTTTTGGGGTTTCAAGGTAATATACTGAAATTCTGATTTTTGGGTAATAAATTCTATTTTTCAGTATTTAGTTCACGAAAAATTAAAGAAATCACAAAAATTTTGATTTTTCCGCGTTCCGCTGCATTACCCGTATATATCGCCCAAAACCCCAGCAAAAATGGTATCAGAGCAGGTCTGATCCAAAACCCATGATATGGTTAGGCCGCTTAAATTCGGCATTTAATCTAATCTTTACTTGATGCATGCATGTGTTATTTAATTTGATTAAATAAAGGTGTATGACACTTTGAGGAAAATCCCCGTTAAATAAGACATTAAAGTAACTAGTATTAGGAATACTTGTTTCTTGGTCCGCCTTGTCAGTACAGATGCGAATGTTTTGTTGATGTTGTAGTTGTATCATGCCAAAATGGTGCAGTTATGGCTGATGATAGTTCATTTGCGCCGATAGAACTTATATGATAAGAGACAAATTCAAGTAAAAGTGGAAATCCTGAACGTGCCAAAGCTGTCAGGACTACATCGGTAACTTGAGTTTGTCACTAAAAAGTGAAGCCTTGATACGCCTCATGTGAACAGTGCCAAATCTATCACAACGAGAACGTGCCAAAGCTCTGAGTCGAAATATATTCATGGGGTCCACTTCTTACTATGGAATTCAATTTAAGTATTGCATTCCCATTTTCCGTTGGGGATTACGGTATTATGTAAAGTAGTGTGAGGCACTGCTGGGTTAAAAATCCATAACTAAAGTAGTGTAAAATATTATGAAAATTGCCGCTTATATTTTCTTTATTCTATTGTGTATATAGAATTAAACTTCTAATCCACTGCATGCATATTATTTTTATATATATGTTTTTTTTACCTGAGTTATGATTGTTGTTTTCTAGAATAGGTTCTAGATATCAATAGACATAGATATAATTAGATTAGTCTAAACCATCGGGAACTGTTGTTCTAATTTTCTTGGAAAATCAAGATGGTTAGTGACTTAGTTACCAAGTCAAGATAGGTAATCTATAAAGATATCTGTTTTAGGATAAATGGTATAGAGATTAGTTTCTTGTACAGTAAAAATTGACATGAATTGGTTCTTGTCTCGAGATTCTTTACTGGCACCCTCATTAGGTGTTTGTTTATCCGATAATGACGTTTCTTGGCTTTAGTGACCTTCAGAGGTAATATGCCTGACACAGTTTGCTAATCAATTATTTACAATTGTTGTGAATAGTTTAAGGTAAATCATAAAGCTAAAGAAATGAGATGTGTATAGTTGTGTGTAGAGAATATATATCCTCACAATATGACAACTATAGGTATTGGATACCAGATCTCCCGTCAAGTTATTTGAAATATTGTTTAAAGATTTTTTTAATATATGATATCAGAACTCGGGACTATTGGATAATTATATGTTCTTTATAAATAATTGTTACATATTTTAATACGACTAGTAGTGTTGTTGATGAATGGATAGACATTAAGAAAAATATTCGGTTAAGTAAATAACTTAGAACAATGATTTATGAGTTTTTATCACTTAAGCATTAGATGCTTATTATGTATGGTAAAGGACGGTCCGATACGAGATCACACAACATATCCTTATCCGTTTAATGAATATTGTATTTAGGAATGTGATTAAATCTCATTTAACCAATGATTGTCATTGAAACATAAGATTTATTAAACTGATATATTAGATGTATGAAGCTTAATGAATTATAATTTGCCTTGGATAGTTTCCTTTACTTCGTAACTTAGTTAATGAGTTGTCATGACTTAGTTACACATTTATAAAAGAACACATATTGAACGTCTTGAATGGTTCGAGAACTTTCAATATGTTTCTGATGAAACGCGAATAGAATATTTTGACTAGTTCAAAGATATTCGATATGAAGTTTTTGAAAACTGTATCTTAAAAATTCATTGTAAGTTTTTTAATTGTTTAAAGATGTTTGGTACGATCGAACATATGAATTTATGGAAATTAGTTCTAAAATTATTCATTGAATATGATTCTTACTCAATATTATTCTTCTACGACTCCATCGTGATGGAATTAGTTAGTGGGAGGAATTGAATCTTATATGATATGAATCGTTTGATATTGAGTGTTATCAAATCAGTTTCAGTACTCTTGGGGATATGCTCTAGTAATACTAATCCATCTTTTTAATTAAGGTTCCATTAGTTTCTATAGTTACTTATTTGATATTTATAGGTAGAAAATTCGAATCTCAAAAAGTTTGAGATTTGGATCTTTCTTTTGTAAAATAGTTATATAATTGAAAGTACTTGCACCTCGGAGGTACAAGTAAAAGTTTATCATTTATTCTATTTAATAGAATATTGTATTCTATTTGATAGAATATATTTTCTATGATCCCGAGTAATAAAATTGTTTTATTACTTAGTAAGTAACATCAGATGTTGACCATTGTAGAAAAGACTTGACTTATTTAAGTAAAATGTGAGAGTGATAAGCTATAAATGGGACTACATATTTAATAAGATGAAATGACCCTAAGATATATTTTGTATAAGTTCAATAGGATGTCAGAACCATTTACAAAATATTTGATACTTAATGGTTCTGTTGTTTTCTTATTGAAGAAAATTATCCTATAACTTATAGTGGGAGCGATATTTGATATCGATTCCGGAATTTAGATTAGAACATGGATCTAAGATTGTTCAAAGCTTACTATGATCAAGTTTTGAACTTGACTAAGCTTTTGTTATGAACGTTCATAAAATGTGCAAATGGTTTGCGTAGTAAAAGCAAAGTGAGCTTATTAAAGGTTTGACCTTTATAGTATGACAGTTAGAAAAGTTATACTCAGTAATATATTTTAGATTCTTAGGAAACTTGTCTCTAATCGCACTAATTGAATAATTAAAAATTTGTTGGTTAATGTTGATATTAGACTATGTATTTTAGCTAGGAATGCAAAGTGGCGTTTCTGAATGGTTTCTTCGGATAAGAAGAGATCTGTTGTGATTTCTTTGTTTTGAAGAGTTCATTCTAGAATGGCCCTAGAGTTTGTGTTATACTAAGATCACAGTTTGATATACAAGCTTATAGAGCCTATTGTAGACTCAAGTGAGCCTTCCGGAAATCCGTGTTCTCTAATTTTGATATCAGTCAGATTATCTTATTTTATCAAAGTATAGAGAATGCATATGTGATATTAGGGTTAGTGGGAGCGTATCAATTTCTTTCTAGTGTTAAATATTTTAACGACATTATCATTATTAATGTAATAATGAGATGCTTATAAGGTAAAAGGTTTGCCTAATTCTTCTTTTCTCTGTGAAAGTAGTGGGAGTAGTCTCTGTTATATTCGATATAAAGTTTTATATATGATATAAAACTAAGAGACTTGTGAGATACTCCCATTAGTCGATATGATCTAATAAATAACACAACAAGACTATCTGTATGACAATTATTATAAATGTCTGCCAGTTAGTATAACTGTTTGATAGTTAGTGTGTCTTTTATATATTGTATTCATCTTTCGTAAATGTTGATTCCTTAGTCGAAAGATAAGTTGAATAGAATGTCTAATCAATCTTATGCATCATAGGATGATGGCATAATTAATACTATAATATGTACGACTAAAAGATACCAATTTAATTGTAATTAGTATGAAATATTTTGATATGCTATATACCATAGGATGTGTCTTGAAATATGTTCTTTTTTATCTTTGGGATATTAAGAACGAGTTTCTCATTCATGGAGAATATAGTCTGCAACCATTATGGTCAGATTAGTTTTGAGTCTAATTATGATGTTAGATGGTCTACGTCATAAAAGATTCAGAAAAGATGCAGTGGGAATGTCACGAATGATTCTACTATGTAAGTGGAATTAGTTGTAACTTATGATGTATTGACTTATGAAGTTGCAAAGTGACCTTATAGATTAGAAGTTTTGATATTAGTGTTGTGCTTGCGGTTGTCTGTATAGTACTTTGGGTTTGATCCCTACGTATATAGACAACTTAATAGCTATAGCACAATATTGATGTCGCATCTGAGTCATATTGATGTATAAATTAGGTTCTACAAAATATGAATGATGCTAGCAAAGGGAAACGTTTGGGTTTGTTGGACAAATTCAATGTGTTATAGCGGACCTACTTGTTGTTACCTACGTCTTGGGTGCTAAGTGAGCTCTTGAGGGCCAAGCGTATGTGATATATATTTAGATGTGTATATGATATCATGGATTGGCACTAGAACAAGTGGGAGAAATTGTTAGGGTTGGTGCTCGGAGTGCCAATCCGGATCGTATTTATGTCCGATTCATGAATACGAATAATTATTTTTCCATAATATTACTTACTTAATGGTTGCACCTCTTGTTTTTATATACGTATTCGATCTAATTATGATTAGATTGAACCTAAATATGATTTAGTGATATGTATATATTAGACAAATAGCGTAGGATTTACAACGTAGTGTTTAGTTACAATGTAGTTTGTAATTGACATGGGTGGTGTCACTATCAGTTGTATATTCTCAAATAAAGTTCCTAGTCAGAATTTACTAATACGGGTCGGTTAGTAAAATCCGATGAGACCAGTACATGTCGTATATTGAGACTTGGTCCGATGGTTTATACCAATGAACCATAAGTCTTGTAAGACTCGTGTAGACATGTAGGTGTTTATTTGATAAACACTGAATGACTCACCGAAGATTTCCTAATAGATAGTACACCAACGTCAATAGGAATCTTCTTGGGTTGAGTGGCATAGTGATCATTTGACTGGAGATACCACTGTGGATGTATGAGGTATCCTCCACACTTTGATAGCAGTCACGTCACTGATCTATTTAGATCAGACCTCTGCTTGTTCGATGGGTGTGGAATGATCCTCAGGATATCATGTGTGTATCAAGATAGGATCCGTCATTTCTGTGTACAGAGCATAAGTATCCATTATGGGATTAGAGATCTGTTAAATCCATGGGCCTGTGATACATTGTAGACGTAAGTTCTAAGTGTTATTTAAGAGATTGTTAATAGATATGTCGACATGATTATACCTATAGAGATTTTATGTTTTTATCTATATCACTGGGATAATCTGGATACCTGTGACGGAGGGATTATACGTATGTGATGACCTTGACCTGTGTGGTTCAGCGAATTTATCCGTGGTCATTGTAATTTACAAGTGGATAGATTATGGACACAGAATTGGATTTCGTGACATATCTAGAGAGTCTTAATAATGAAACATACTCGTAGAGCACTAGGGCAACTTTTATAAATGATATTGATTATTTATAAATCGTTTAATGGTTAAACGAAAAGATACATGCTTAAGGGATTTTTTTTTAAACGAAAAGATACATGCTTAAACGAAAAAATGTATTTGGATTTAATACATAATTTTATTAAATACATATTAATTAATTGTCAAATAAAATATTTGACACATGTCATAAATATATGTATTATGGAATATTTAAAGTAAATTTGATACATGTATTTAGATATTTGTATTAAGTAATTATCAAATTATTTAATTGTTAGATAATTAAAATAATTAAATAAAAATTATCTTTATCATGATTATGGTGAAATATAACTAAGTGTAATTGGTTACACTTGTATTTGCGTTAATGAAAAAGGTTGTCAAATTGGATTTTGCTTCTTTTATTTTAGAATAAAAATACAAAATTTTAAAATTTTTTTCCCCATTTTCGCTTTTAACCCTACATATATAAGGGTTTCATTTTTCATTTGCAACTTAGTGTGTTAAGCATCCAAAAATATCACAAAAGAAAGTTGAGAGCAAAAATGAAGGAAAAGAGAAGATTTGAAGAAAACTTAAAGCCCTGTAAGTTTTTTCAATTCCTTTTCAACTAGAAAAATATTTCTAGGGTTCCAAGCTACTACATGTGATGTTTGGTTGTTTCTCTACTCTTTTAGTTGTTGTAATATTTATGTTGGATGCTTAGATGAAAGATGTTTGCATGTGTGTTTAATAATAAAAGCTTATAAAGTGTTATTAAGCTCTTTTTTGGACATTAGATGACTTGGTTGCCATTCTAGAGTTGTTAGGCCACTCAATGATGACCAAGAATTGTTCCCGAGTTGTTTCAAAGTGGTGAGACTTGTTTGGTGTTGTAGATATTTTATTATAGTGTTGGATTGTGTTAATTTTTGTTAATTTGATTAATTGAAAAATTAGGGTTTCTAACCTAAATCAAAATTGGGTCTTTTCATATATATGTTGTATTTTGATGTATATAAGATATAAAAATCATTTTGGTGTTGATTAGAAATCATCAAAGCATGTTTTGACAAAATTAGGACCAAAATGATCAAAATATGAAATTTAGGGGCTATTCCACAATTTGAAGAAAATATAGATTTTCGGTTGCTATATGGATGTTGATGTGTATGACATGTCTAAATCATTTTGGTAGTGATTTGGAATCACCTATATTTGTATTTGACAAATTAGGACTAAAATTATCAAAATGCAAACCATTAGGGGCTCACGGCAATTAGCTAAAAATCTGGAAATTTTTTTCAGAGTTGTGTTTTAATGTATATGTGTAACATCCCCAATTCGGGAGATGCTACCCGCAGGAAATAGGCCGTACTATCCCCCTAAGCCACTGACTTTCTAATTACAAACAATACTGATACTTTTCTCAACAAAATTTCATATATGGGACTAATACCCAAATCCACAATATAGCTCGTAATATATTATATACACGACTGAACAGACAATATCATAAATGTTACAACTCTTTACAAGAATACTCATACTTAACTCTGTTATACAAATATCTCAGATTGGACTTTACTCCACTTGACTGAACTCTATTTTTGACTTGACCTGGTGGACCGAATACCCAAGTGACTGCCATCAGTATCCATCCTCCCAAGTTCGTCTTTTGAGTAACCTGCAAAATAAATAAACTGGGAGTGGGGGTTAGATCGTTTGAACGATCTAAGTGAGTGGACGGTTTAAAAATGAAAACTGAAATATTATATTAAAACTCATGTTTAGAAATCAAATCAGATCTTTTCTGAAAAATTTTCTTTTCTGAAAGCAGTTCTTTTTCTAGAAACCTTTGTGAAAATCTTTTCTGAAAGTCTCTTATAAAGCAGCTGTTTCTGAAAACTTTCAATTCTAGAAATTTTTTCTCTGAAAACTATTTCTGAAATCTGTGTCTGTAAACTGATCTCTGAAAACTGTTTTCTAAAAACATGGTATCTGTCTCGGAAAAACCTGAAGCATGGGGGCGTCCGTATCGCCGTCCCCTATACGCCTAACAAGAGCCAGGAGTGTAAATCCATGACATTGGGGCATTACGTATCAACGTCCCCTAAATTATGCCACTACCTGTCCCTGAAACTAGTGGTCTTGGGCGTTACGTATCGTCGTCCCCCAAGCCACTGAACTAGAACTGGGGGTAGGGGTGTACATTAATCGGTTTTAACCGATTAACCGAACCGTTCCGACCCATTTTTTTATTACGGTTCGGTTAATTCGGTTAAATCGGTTATTGCGGTTAAAATTTTTAACTTTTTCGGTTATTCGATTCGGTTACGGTTATGAGATTCGTATAACCGAACCGACTGATTAACCGAAATTAAACCATATATATAGATATATTTAATCAAATGTTAGTTAGAATCGGTATTTTTAGAATCAGATATATGATCGAATTAGTGATCTAAAAAATTTAATGCGTCAGTGGTTCGACCGGTTGAAACGTTCCAAAAAATCGGTAGAACCGACCTACATTATATATAATTTTACTAATTAAAAATTATAAAAAAATATTAAATTTTAATTTATTGGATTGGTTAATAACCGAATTAACCATAACCGACCGAAATATAATCGTTAATTGGTTAATGGTTATGTGTCATAAATTGGTTAAATCGGTCACACTTTTATTTAACCGAAAATTTTGGTTACGGTTAAAAATCAAGGATTAACCGACTGAACCGACCGATGCACACCCCTAACTGGGGGTGCGGATCTATGTTACCCTCCAAGCTCTGAATCTAGGATCTATAGGTATCTGTCATCCCTAATCCCGAACTAAGATCTGGGGGAATTACGTATTGTCGTTCCCCTAGTCCTCTACATGTGCACATGTGCTCTCCGTCAATTCCATATCTGAATCAAGTTACATACTGAGGTGGGTTTTTCCCCATGCCTCGAAAACATAAAACTCATGCTTTGAAAACATCTCTGTCTAAAACATCATCAAACGTAAAGTAACTGAAATTAGACTTTCGTTAATGCCGTATATGCTTTTAAATGTAAGTCTTACATTAAAATATTTAAAAGAAAAGCAAATCGAGAAAAGAAGTCCACTCGCTGATTTGGAATTTGGCTGGTAATACTCGATTGCTGAAGTAAACTCTGGTTCCTGCCATGATCATGAATCACATTCTTCCTTCCCAGCTAGAGCCTCCAAGATCCTTTTTTTTTTTATCTTCCTAGGCTTGATTTGGGTGGAATTCTTTCTATTTTCTTCCTATTTCTTGCAAATTTCTCTCTATTTCTCATTCTTCTTCTTCCTTTCTCCTCTCTCTCTCTCTTACGTTTTCTTCAATCCTTCCATATTCTAATTTTTTTAATTGTTGAATAAAACCCCCTTTTATACTAGGGGTTATTTGTAATTGGTATTAATGAAGAAAAGTTTGGAAAAGTTGAGAAAATTTGAGATTTTTCTAGATGGGTCTGCAACAATATTCACCCAGATTTTTAATCTGCATTTGCAACTTGTTTCTGGTTTGAATTTTGAAAAATATTCAACGCGGAGGTTTTAGGACTCGATCTCATCTTTCCGGTGGTGTAAGATTTATGAAAATTGGAATTCTTATGAGAAAGTTATGGCCTAAATACCATGGGCTGTCCGGAGTGAAATATCATACAATTTCGTATCGGAATTTCGAAGATTTTACCGATTGTTCCCAAAGTCATTTCCGGAGTGCATATGTGTCCAACCAAAATTTTATATTATGTAATCAATCATCCCATAATGTAACAGTAGTCGAGATTTCCAATCGTTACAAATTCTCCCCCTGAAATAGGATTCGTCCTCGAATCCTTTCTGGGGTCTACCTTGCGGATTCGTCTTGGTTCGAGGATATTTTATTTTTCTGCTATACTTATCTTTCTTACCTTTCTCATACTTGTATGTACTTCTTCAAAGTTCATGGCCTTAGTGAACTTCTACTTCGTACTTTACACTTTCCTTTACACTATATATTTGTGACTTATCATCCTACTCATCTTAGTTTCATTCTGATTTGGAATCTTCATACCTCTTGTTGTGACAACAATAATTCCTAAATATCCTTAGGAACTTTTATTACTCTATATGTTTACAGTATCCCCATAGTACCAATAACTTTCACTTTCCATTGTCCTGTGTATATTTCGGGTTCTTCAGCTATTCTACTTAAATGACTTTATAAGATATACCTTATTTTAGTATTTATTATTGTATCTTAACTGACTATTTACTCTTTTCGCTTTCCCCATTACAAAGTCCTTGCTGCTGATGAGCTTCTTCCTTCGAGTTCTTACATATTTGACTATCTACGGGTTTAGGACTTCTCCATGAACTCTCATTCTCAATTGATGGCTCCCATACTTAGGACGTTGCTTTAGGGTATTTTCTATGGCGATACTTCTTGTAAGCCTGACCTTGTGTATTTTATGCTAAAACTATGTTATTTAATATTAATATTGGCTCTGGTTAAACTAGTCTGGTTTACTTTTCTGCAATTTTGATTCCTTAGTTGGTATAAGGACAGTTTGTCGGAAAATTATGACCCATAGCATCATTATTTTGTAAAGGACATGGTGTTCTTGTACAAAATTAACTATGTGACAAAGGAAATTACTCTTTTATCATTTTGTAATTGGATTACTGGATATATAAATGATAAAAGTCCATATGAATAATACCGAATTAATAAGATATGAGACAGTATTAATCCACGATAGGTTTAATCATTAAATATCCCTAGTCGTAGTATTATCGAGACTGGACATCGATAATGTGGAATAAGCTAGTATTGCACTTGTGCGCGTTATGGAAGCTTAACGACATAGTTCTTATATATTTAAATATAGGATACTTATGCAAGTGTGATAGGAGGTTCTGTTAGCCGTTGGATCGGGAACAGCTTCGCTCGGGATGGACCCATCGGAATCCCATTGGTAGTATGACTATGTGTTTATGGGAATCTGAATCAGGGTAGGTGTATTTGGTCTTAAGTTGAGACTTGCATCGCTAATACTTGCGACAATCAGTACGCTTTGGTTTTGGTCGCTCGGGGCTTTAACATGTTCTATATACGCCTCTTCTGGGTTTACTAAGAATCGTAGTGTATTGGGTGTGATGTCAAGATGAAAGTATCACTTCAGTCATATGGAGATGATGATCACGCAGGATACAGAACTGGTACTCTTATATGCTGTAGCTATCGGGATAATATTATAGGGTCATGATTATCCGATTAAATAGACTAGTTGCTAGTGATCCGATATATGCTTCGTACGGGGCAAACATAATTCCAGCCCCAGGCCTAGCATGTGACATCCGATACTGGATCGTAATACGCAATACTTAGTATACTACGCTTGATAAAGATTATGTATTCCTTAAAATAATATTTTTGGAGAATTGGGTAGGCACGGTGCTTTGCTAGAACCCAACCATGTCTTGTAAATCGGTAGGAACGTGGTACTATGTACGCACGTATTCGGATAGTCCGATAACCGTATTTACTTCTAAAATATCCAGGGAACTCATAGGTCACTTCCCAAAGATTCACCGATGATATTTGACTCGAACAGAATTAATCTGGGATTAATTATGAGATAGAGAAAATTAATCTAGGATTAATTGCGGCAAGAATTTATCTGGGATAAAATTCCGGTAGAAGAGAGAGAATGATTAATTTGGAATTAATTGAATAATTAATATAATATATTTGATATATTAATTGAAATTAGATTTCAAAGCGGAATTAAAATCCAATTTTAATTCGGGCAAATGAATTAATTTAGAATTAATTCGCAAGCGACTTTCGTAATAATTTTGCTAGGCATTATTATTTAATTAAATTGGATTTAATAATGTCGCAATGGTAAATTCATTTAGTTCAGAATTAAACAAACTCGGTCCCAAGCGAAGTTGCGTCTTGAGTTAGCCGACTTAAATTTGGAATTTAAAAGTGGTGGGACCCACTTCACTTACATCAACATATTAGACATGTGATGGAAGTGGTTGGGCTTGATTCATGGGTTTGATTTGGTTGATTAAAGCTTGGCTTTACTTATAACACACTCAAACCAAAACCAACACTCAACCTTTGTATAAATCAATTAAGTCAACATTGCAAGTGTGATGAGTTACTATTCACATCATTCTCTCTTCTTCTCCCTTTGTGTTTGCCGTGAACCTCTCCCTCTCCCATGAAGTTTTTGTTGTAAAAATTCTAGTAAGGTAGCACTTCAAAGAGAAAACAATGTGATAGGGAAACCAATTCCTTGAGTTTGGAACACAAAGAAAAGCTTGGAGCTCTTCATAAACATACAAAATTTTGAAATACACATCCGATCAATGGAAGTTTTTCCGCAAATCTCTTGATCATTCACACACTAAATCATGTATTATAGACCTTGGGCATGTCTATGACACTCAACAATGGTATCAAGAGCCTTTTCTAAGCATGATTTTATTCTAGGGTTTATATATTTTAATTTGGGGATTTTGTGTTTGGAGCATGATTTTTTCAAATTGGTTGTTTGGTTGAGCTTTGATAATGATAAATTGGATTTGAGAATCAATGGATTTGAGATAATTTGATTAGATTAATTTTCCCTAAAGATCCTACCTTGGCCGAATATAAGACCTTAGATGTATCATGGTGATTTTTTGATTTTAGACTATTGGATATGTTTAAAGCATGAAATGAATATTGATTGTTGATTTAATTTGATTGAAATCAAAATTGGATATTATTTCCCCAAATATCCGTGAAGTGTGAAGCATGTATTAGATTGATTTTGCTTTAATTTGTGTTGGACATGAGTTGAATAATTAAAGCATGATTAATTAGTTTAATTGATGTTTTGGAAATATTGGTTTAATTAATTAATTATGGCAATTACACTTTAATTAAAATTAATGTGATATTTGGAATGTTATATTAATTAAATTAGTCTTTAAAATTGGATTGGGCTAATTTTGTTGTATTTGGGCTTAATGGGCTTGGTTGGGCCAAGCTTAGTTTTGGATTGGATCCAAATTGGGCCCAAAACCATTTCCATAAAATTCAGATATAACATTTGGGCCTTTTAATATTTAATTGGGCCTAATGGGCGAAAATTGATTTTATGGCAAATGGTGATTCCTAATTGGGCCTTGGCATCTTGGATTGGATCCATATTGGCCAAAGTCCATGCCTTAAGAATTAATTAAAAGCCCATTAGACTTTAATTCAAATAGTATTGGATACTAATTGGCCCTTTGAGACCCATTGAGATTAGATTTAGAATCTAAGTCTTTAAGGTACATAAATAAGTGTAATTATTTAATTTAGAATTAAATTTGAAATAGTATTGAATGCAAATTAAATTGGATTTAAAATTATAGTTCGATATAATTCAACAATACGTACTTTGAGTACTTATTCTTAAACGAGTTGGACTCGCGCAAATCAAATCGTTGTTTGAACATTGGATGGTCATTAATTCAAAGATTAATTAATTGGATTAGATTGATTGAATAACATGCTTTGTGTGAATACTTGGATGTATTGTATGAATAATGTATATCGGATGGATAAAATTTTGGAAATTGTTGTAATAAATTTAGAATTTATTAAATTGGACCTGCGTGTCCAGCCTATTATCTCTATTATCTTTGTATTTCTCTTCTCACCAATTCCCCTCAATGCAAATGAGGTTTCTTTTAGTGTTATGTAATTGGGTAGAAGTATGTAAAGTGCTAGCGGGAGAGAGGAAATTGAGAGATTTGTTCTAGGAACAAATTGTTTTATGTATCCATCCGCATATCATTATTAATTTTATTCGCGCCTTACTATGCTTTTAGAATGCATGCTTAAGGGTGTATGATGAGACCTAATCAAAGATAATAAATTGGTTGCCAATTTACGTGAAAAACCCTCATTCAAACATTAAGCATTTTTCCTTCCATTGAGTGGTTCTCTCTCAAGATCCAAGATTGGCATTGGTTTGTTGGCCAAAGTCAAGACCATTGTCCATCGCGGATGTGTTTGAACCACGAAAGCTTTGTTCTATATCTCATGTCTTGGGCGGTTGTGACTTGTTGGCCAAAGTCAAGGTCACTTCTAGTTCATCGACGTGGATTACGAAGCTTTCCCACTATCAATGGGTCCCGCTTAACTGGAATCATTAAGCTTGTTGAGCCAAAGCCAAGGCTTAGTTAATTCAGAGGAAATAGGTTAGGAAATATATTGGATATATTTACATATATTGGATATATGTTTCGGACTTGGAGGTCCACCTACCGGATCTAGGAATTGGATGAGATCCAATTGATCTTAGAGATCTACCTAGTTAAGTTTCATACAACTTGTTGGCCAAAGTCAAGGTTGTGTGTTATTTAACGGGATCCTAGCCCACTAGGAAAATAGGTTTCCCGGGTACTCCACAGAGGGTTAGAGGCTCGCCGAAAAATATTGGGAGGCTAGTATTAAATTTGCAATTTCGTTTAATACTTCCTAAATATGCTCTTTTAATTTATTTATCGTTGTTATATATATATATATATATATATATATATATATATATATATATATATATATTAGTTGGACTAATATCGAATATTGCTTTCTATGAACAGTTGGACTGTACTTAAAATACTACTCCACTTGTGGTTGGTTATATAGTTGAACTATAGTAACCATTATATTTTGAGTGTACCCGAAATCGTTGATTGGATAGTTGGACTATTGCAATCGAGATGGCTGAAAGATTAGCGTAAAAGACATAATCTTGGGTGAAAATGTCTTTAACGGCGTAAATTTTCCAGATTGGGAAATGAATCTCAGGA
Source organism: Zanthoxylum bungeanum (assembly GCA_019454045.1). Classification (NCBI taxonomy): domain Eukaryota; kingdom Viridiplantae; phylum Streptophyta; class Magnoliopsida; order Sapindales; family Rutaceae; genus Zanthoxylum; species Zanthoxylum bungeanum. Next base: position 3,299 of record SKCR01006048.1, on the reverse strand, counting down.
TAGTCCTGGGAGCTGAGAAATTACTCTATTGGATAGAGAAACCTCTCGGGCCTGAGCCCGGAGTTGAGAAAATAGTAGAGCATGAGCTTTGGAAGACTCATCATGATGATAACTTTAGTGATCAATCCATCATGCTTGCCGCAATGACTCCTCAATTTCGTCGTCAGAACAAAGGATTGGATCCTTATAGTATGATGTTGAAATTGAAGGACCTTCACAGATCTCAGAAGTATGAATTGCAAAAGAAGCTCTTTCGCTCGCGTATATCAGATGGTACATCTATCGAGCACTAGGTGTCGCAGATGATTGCTGATATCGAATAGCTAGGTTAGCTGGGCATTACCAACGAGGCCGAGACATCCATAGATTTGATCTTACATTCTCTGCCCGATTGCTGGGGCGGGTTCGTCATGAATTATAACATGATGAAACAAGAGAAAACTCTTGGAGAGTTAATGGCTATGCTCAAGGAGGCAGAGCCTGAGCATAGCCAGAGCTTCTAAAAATGGGGCAAGAAGCGCAAGGCATATCTTACATCGACATCCCAGAAGGCCAAGGCTTGGCCGAAGGCTTCTGAGGGTGTGAAGAAAAAGGGCAAAGGCAAAATCGTCACAGTCTTCTGAGAAGACAAATGACATATCCCAAGATGTCTATCTAAACTGTGGCAAACAGGGTCACTAGAAGCGTGACTGCCGTATGGACAAGGCAGGCATGAAGAAAGTGAAGGAGGGCAAGGCTCCGACTTCTGGTATGTTTGTTATTGTAATAAATGTGTCCACTACTGGTTTTAAAAAAATTGGATTTTTGATACTAGATGTGGTACATACATATGTGTTGACGTGCAGGATCTGCTGATTAGCAGGAGACTGGCTTCAGATGAGATCGACCTGAGAGTCAGAAATGAGACGAGAGTCGCTGTTTTGGCTGTGGGAACCTAAGTTTTGGAACTGCCCTTTGGGCATGTACTTAAATTAGGAAACTGTTATAATGTACCTAGTTTGACTAGAAACATTATCTCTATATCTAGTTTAACCCGTTGCGGGTATACCTTTATGTTCCAGAACTCTGGGTGTTTTGTTTATAAAGATGATATTGAGATATACACATTAGATGTGAATAACGGTATTTATATTTCGAATATAAATGAATCTCAAACATATAACATGACAAACAAAAGCTCAAACTGAGTAAATCAGATGAGACTTATTTGTGGCATTATCATCTGGGACACATTAACAAGACTCGTATATCCACACTTTCGAAGAGTGAATACTTGGACGGATTTGATTCCAATTCAAATTACGTCTGCGAATCTTGTTTATTAGGCAAAATGTCTAAAACGCCTTTTAGCGGTAAGGGTGTACATGCCACCGAGCTGTTAGCCCTCATTCATGGTGACGTATGTGGGCCCATGTCTAGTTGGCTAGAGGTGGATATCAATACTTCGTAACCTGTATGGACGTTGCATCGCGTTATGATTATGTGTATCTTATGAAACACAAGTTGGAAACATTTGATAAGTTCAACGAATTTCGACACGAAGTAGAAAAACAGACCGGTAAAAGTATTAAAGCATTAAGGTCGGACCGTGATGGAGAATACTTAAGTAATGAGTTTCTCGATTACTTGAAAGAGTATGGTATTCTTTCACAGTGGACTCCTCCTGGAACACCTCAATTGAGTGGTGTGTCCGAAAGGAGAAACCAAACTTTGTTGGACATGGTAAGGTTAATAATGAGTCGCACTGAACTACTAATTTCCTTCATGGGATACGCATTGAACAATGCAATACTTATTTTGAATAAGGTTCCGACAAATTCTATTGGACAGACTTCATATGAAATATAGACAGCATAGAAACCGGGTTTCTCATTCCTGAAGATTTGGGGATGCTGGGCATATATTGAATGTTTGGATGATGCCAAACTAGAACCCAAATCGAATAAGTGCCTATATGTAGGTTGTCCTAGGGAAACCAAAGTATATTACTTATACAACCCAGAAGAGAACAAGGTATTTGTTGCTTTCCATGTGGTTTTCCTTAGAGGAATTCCTAAATGTAGTGGTAAGTGGGAAGAAAGTAAAAATCGATGAAAATCAGAGTAATACTATTCCTGGGACCAATCCTTAACGAAACACGAATAGTTCATCAGGGATGAGACTGTTCCACAATCGTCTAATACATAAGAACCGCGTAGGTCGGAGAGAGTTAGAAAACAACCTAAGAGGTATGTGTTTCTGATCTCACCTCACGTAGACATTATTCTCATTGAGGATAAAGAACCGGCTATGTATAAGGATGTGATACGAGGTATCGACTCCATTTATGGCAAAGTGCCATGAAGTCCGAAATGGATTCCATGTATACAACCAAGTTTGGACACTGGTTGATGTACTAGAAGGCATTGTGCCTATTGGTAGAAAATGGGTCTTTATGGTGAAGACAGACATGGATGGTAACATATAAACGTACAAAGCTAGGCTTGTAGCGAAAGGGTATCATCATCAACATGGTGTCGATTACGACGAAACCTTTTACCCGTTGCCATGATTAAATCCATTCGGATAATGGTTGCTATTGATGCATATTTCAATTATGAAATATGACAGATGGACGTCAAAACCGCTTTCCTTAACGGACACCTTTTGGAGGATGTTTTATACAACACCCTGACGATTTTCTCGTGTCAAAACATGCAAACAAGGTTTGCAAGTTAAATCGATCCATTTATGTATTGAAGCAAGCATTATGTTCTTAGAACCGACGTTTTGATGAGATCATAATGGACTATGGTTTCATTCAAAACGCAGATGATTCTTGTGTATATAAGAAGGTTAGTGGGAGCGCACTGACATTGGATGTCCTATACGTTGATGATATATTATTTCTTGGAAATGACATTCCTATATTAAAATCGGTGAAAGCTTGGCTTTCATTAAAATTCTCCATGGAATACTTGGGAGAGGGAACCTTTATTCTAGGAATAAAGATCTACTGGGATAGATCTAAAAGTTGTTGGCACTCTCCGAGAACTCGTACATTGAAAGATATGTACGCGACCTGATGTCTCATATACTTTGAGCATCTGAAGTCACAATCGAGCCGATCCAGGTGATGGTCACTGGATTGACGTAAAGAATGTCCTTAAGTATCTTAGACGAACTAAAGATGATTTCTTAATCTATGGGAAGGAGAACTTAAGGTGACTGGATTCACCAATGCAAGTTTCCAAACCGATAAAGATGACTACAAGTCCCAATCATGCTACATATTTTGTTTGAACAACGGAACAGTGAGC